>CAMXCT020000236.1:200000-420000 GCA_947184155.2 Cladocopium goreaui | reverse complement strand
ATAGACCTTGAAAATAGCAATTTTCTAGTGGAAACTATAGAAT
Source organism: Cladocopium goreaui (assembly GCA_947184155.2). Lineage (NCBI taxonomy): Eukaryota > Dinophyceae > Suessiales > Symbiodiniaceae > Cladocopium > Cladocopium goreaui. The sequence continues at coordinate 419,957 of CAMXCT020000236.1, read as the reverse complement.
CTTCCAACCCCTATCTGCCAGGGTCTATGTTAATTTACTGGAGGGTAAATGAGGCCACACCTTGGGGGTATTGTCACTCCATCGTCATACCATGTTTTTAAAGCCAACCCGACCCCGTGCTGCAAAAAGCACCAGGCACCTGCCGGAACAAGGCTTCATGTAACTGTTCCACATACCTCAGAGCTGGTGACAAGGGCCGCCTCGTTGGATTCGGCTGCATGGGATGACTCGTTGGAAAGACAGGGTTTTTGTTTCGGCAACTGGTGACAGTGTTGACCTGGAAATACCCTGAGACAAACCCTCACAGATTGGCTGGCCATACTATTTCCATACTATTTCCCATCCACCTGGGTGGATGCCTTCGAACAATTTGGATCACAACTGTTCAAACGTTAGTGCTGCAAGATAAACATCCTGTTGACGGCCACGGGTCATCCCAAAGCGTGCTGCAGGGGCTGCAGTTTTTTGTCCCGCAGAATTCCATGAGTCTCTTTGCCAGGAATTCTGGGAGTTCCAGGACTTCGTGTCCCACGTGGACCAGGTGTTCCAGGATTTTTCCTTGGACCACTTCGACGAAGTCCATGACCTGGGCGATCACGTGGGATCCACTAACAAAGGCTATGCATAAGACATCATAACACAAACATATATATATATACATTATATAATTTGATATATTACATATATATATATATAACTCCAGGTCGATTCTGTTGGAGTCAGCAACATGACCCGTTTTAGATAGCCTACATGTGACGCATTTTCCCATCAACATGGCAATCGCCTCTTGCTGTCCTCGGTCTGCTTGGAACCCCATCCAGTCCAGTCCTGAGAGCATCACGGTTTGACGAAGCCAAGCAGCAACGAATTGGTTCAAGGGAAACAGGAAAGCTGTAGATCTGGTGGGTGGTTTTAACATGTTTTAACCATCTTGATTTGTTTATGAGTCAGTTGGGATGATGACATTCCATTCCCAACTGAATGGAAAGTCATAAAAGTCATGTTCCAAACCATGCTTTCCTGCAGATGTTCCCACCGATCCCTGCTGAAACCAGCCAGCAACTGTCTGGCAGTGAGATCTTCTGGATCGACCTTCCATCTACTTACATATCTATTTGCGGCAAAAATACATTCTGCATGGGTAATTATAATATTTCACTAACCTGAATTAAGGCCATTTGGGGATGATTTCCCTTACTAACCATGATTCCAGTGAGGTCGCAGTGAGGTCGTTATAATTTATCCAGATACATATACTTGCAATGTGACCCTTAATTTGGAGAGAACATGTACCCTACTATAGAGGTTAAACATCCAAAATTCTTAGATGTTCAACCTTGAAAAGAGATGAACAAAAACATCTTACACATCGCAGCATGAATAGCAATCACAAAGCAATCATATTTGTTAAACATTGCTGGTTGGTGGTTGACCTACCCCTCTGAAAAATATGAAAGTCAATGGGAAGGATTATCCCAGATATTATGGAAAAATAATCCAAATGTTCCAAACCACCAACCAGATTGGGATGCCATATGCGAGTTTGTATTCAGTGGCTGGGACGAGCCATCTTTTGTCCCAAAGAAAACGCATGGAGTTCGGATCCAAGCCGCTTGCGCCCATGGCATCGCTTCATCTTCAGTCACCTGGTCATCCCAGGCCCTTGGGGATGGAAACATGAGCAAAGACGTATAAAAGCCAAATCATGTTGCTTGAATATACTTCACTAATCTGAACATGTTGGATGAAACATGATATGCAGATACCTTCATTGGGGAAATAGATGGAAATAGGGTATGGTATGGTGTATATTAGCTTTATCATGCTTTACCACATCGTATCATTACTATTCTGCTGATCGTTGAGATTTTTGTCATTCTATAATGCTTTTTCATCTATTGGGTTTACTCAAAATCACACATTTTCATGACCCACTGATCATCACTGATCCATTTGAACCGAAGCCCCCCCCAAAAAAAACCGCCAACCGGTGGCGGCCTTGAGCTTCTTCTCCACTTTCACTGGCGATGTCGTCATGGCACTTTGATCCTCGTCGTCGCTGTTCATGTCGCTCCAATTCCGCTTCGGAGCGCTGGACTGTGGCGGCGCCACGGGGAAATCCGTCAGTTGCAGCGAAGGGAAGAAGTCCATGTTCTCTTCAGATGGTACGATACCTGGCAAAGACTTTGGATCTGGGATCTGCTGCAGGCTAGCAAAGTAACAAACAACAGGATAGGGACAAAAAAGACAATCAAACATATAATCTTCAGCAAATCCAAAGTTGAGGTGATGTTGGATTCTGGATCTTTCGGCAACATTAAGATATGTTGATATTCAGCAGTCAAACAATTGGAATCACCTCACTGCAAGGCCTTACTGAGTGAGGTCGGTAGTGTCTGATCATGGGTTTGATCCAATAATCATATCTGATCATAAGGTATATAAATCATGTGCCAGTTCTCTTCAAGAATCCGTACAAGATAATCTATGAAAAATAAATGCTCTTGCATCATGAGTAATTAAGATGTAGGCACAACACTTTGTACAGCGATGAGGAATCTGTTTGATGTAACCGTGGTACTGGAGACCCATCAAGTTCTGACAGCCTATTTGCAGATCAATTCAATCAAGTTGTGATAGAACGACCTTTGAAACCAGGATTGTTTTGCGATTTTCATTTATATTGGCATTTTGGGAGGAAAATCTAGGTACCGTCAGGTACCCTAGTTAGTCTAACCTAGCGATAGAAAATGTCGTGATCATGTCCATTCAAAGATGTTCCCATTAAACATGGTGGTTTTTCCAATACAGGGTTAAATTTCCGGAGAGCATACGTATAGATTTCCCATTACCGCTGTAAAATCACCGGATTTCCATGTGTTTCCCATCAAATATTGGGGTTTCCCCGCAAAGTGCACCCTAGAAAACCAGTTCCCGCCACATCCGGCGCGTTTTCCTTGGAAGTTCTCTCCATCTTCCAAAGCTTTTTTCACCTTGGAGACACGTCCCAGGGTCCCAAGGGATTCTCATCCAATTCGTTGGTAATACGAAGGCTGAAACGAGGTTGTATTCAAGGAAAAGTGACAAATGAGTCAAATGAGTGACAACTGGGGAAGTCATCCGAATTTGGACTGATGATTGGTTGCTTGTACATTTTCCATCAGCCTGGCTCCAAGGTTTCTGCTTACAACTATCGTCCAACTGTTTTGAGCCCCTCCCCTACATCCACGGTTCCCAACTATATAATGTGCAGCCAAAATGCAGTGCCTTTCCGACAGCCGCCCTGCTTTTCAGTGGTCTCCAGCCATTTCTTCCAATAGTCATCTTTGCAAAGGGTCATAGCATTTCCTGTGATCCAATCAAAGCACGGCAGCTCACACGCTGCACTTGTCCAAGTTTTAGAGGTGTTAGGTTTCACATCAGCGAAATGGGCATGATTTGCCTTCACCCTCCACATCCATAAACTAATTTAATGTGCAATCCCACCGGGCCAGGTGGGCCCCGCCTATGACCACCAAGGCCCTTCGGGCACGAGTGACCATGACATTGAGCCGTCGCCAATCCTTCAAGAAACCCACGGAGCCAAAGGTATTGCAACGCACGGCTGAGAAGATGATCACCTCTTTTTCCTGGGAAGACTGACCGACTGCACCTGCCCTTACATTCGAGAATCCCATGTCCATAGTATTATATAAACATCTCCGAGAAACCATGGTCAAATAGGGGATTTACACATATTTGGGTCCATTCTTGGAGGTCTTTAATATTGGTAACATGGGATTAGCCGCTTAGCCTTGCAACCGACTCCGCGCACTTTTTGCAACCAAATCGATAGTGGCATCTACTGCCCGGGCATCGTTGGCATACACTCAGTGGGACGGAGTGGCATCCCCTCCAAGTTGGTGGATCCGTCATACTGTGAGGGGAAAATCAGGCGTCGGTCGGTATAGATGTAAGCCGCGTAGCACTCTGGAGATCCGTGCCCCCCAAAAAAGGACCAGGCCTCCATGTAGCATTGAACTTCATGAGGAGATAGCACCTTGCCACGCCTCTCTTTTGGAACCGAGCCAACATCTTCATAGTTTCCCCAGCCCCAATCGCCGAAGACAACGGCTTGAACTTCTTCGCCATCCTGCGAGGCAAGTTGATGCAGGTTGAGTTCAGTGCCATCTCGTTAAACTTTTAAGGTGTAGAGGGTGGGCTGCACAGCGTGAATTAGATCTCAGCCATGCCTATTCCAATTATGGGTTGTGACTATCCTCATTAAACTAGTACCTCCCAGTAATACCCAATCAGCAGTGGAACAGTTAGCTGTTGATTTTATGGCCCAGTATCAACTGTCTTGAAGGAACGTGTTGTATGTGTTGCGTTTAAACAAAACCGTTCCCATATCCTCCATGTAAGGAATATTTACCAACATCTACCTCATAAATGACCCACATGTAGAACATATATATACTATTATACATGGAGCATCATGGGACTTGGCAGTTCTCCTCCAAGAAGTTCAGCAAATCCTTCAGGGCGCTCTTCTGCTCCTCTTCCCATTGCACTTTCTCCACTGCCAGCAGCACTGTGCAGCCCTCCGACAGCCCGGCCGCCGAGAGCGTCCGGCTATCGTCGAGGCTCTGATCCCCTAAGGTCAGCCGAGGCCGGGCACCGAAGGGAACCTTCAGGCGCAGCTTCAAGTCGAGGATCCGCTCCTGACTTTTCCGTGGCCGTGGCTGCTCAAGATGATTCCGGCCTATAGCTGTAGATTGCATGGCTTTCTTTGGGTGGATTGAAGATGATTGGAGCATTAAACAAGATTGAACATCTTCGAATTCCAGCTGCTTCCCTCATCAAATAGAAACAGCTTTGCTCTCCTGGGGTTGGAGCTTGAAGGTGTTGCTCTCACCAGCCATGTTCACGACGTTCACATTCATGGCACCCAGGCCCAGAGACGTCACCAAAGATGTTTCCGAAGTCAAGGCATTCTTCTCTGGCCCGAGGTTTTTCAGGGTCTCTACACCTTTCTCAGGCACCAAACCATGATCAATGGCCTTTGCCAAGGCGTGACACACAGAAGTCCAGCTCGCAAATGAAGTACCTGCTTCCAGTTCTGCATCAAGCAACAGTTTTACCTCCGCCTCACATCTGCTAGCCTCCTCTGGCCCAAAAGCATTGTTGAGCACGCCAGCCACACACTTGAAGACCTTTCTCACCGCTTCTTGTTGGCCTTCCACCCTCTCCATGGCAAAAATTCAATTTTGGGCTACCCCGAAATAGGATGTAGTCAATATACGTGGTTACAATATGGATCAAAATGGGGAGACATTGCGCTGCCTTAATTTACTTTAATCAGCAGTTTCTTTTCGGAATACATTGGGATTGCAATTGAAGAAGCAAGGACTATTCAATGCCTGCACCAAGGGTATGTGGCTGCAACTTGCTGTAACTTCAGAACCATTTCATGGGTGGTTCTGGTTGGATAGTCTAAATTAGCCAGCACATAAATGGTGGAGCACACCTAGTAATATACCCTCCGGCAATCGAAACACATTTAGGGACACTATTCCGAACAAAACCACAGCAAGAATTCTCCAAGCCTAGCGATTTGCATTGATTTGTCAATGATCTTTGGTTGTTTCATAGTTGTTTCAATGGCCAGTAATGGCTGATGGCTTTCCCAAAACGGGCGTGTTCGGGCATTGCTCAAAGCTGCTGTCAGCAGTCCGACCCAAATGCAAGGCTTGGAGCATGGGCTGTTTCACATCTGGAAAGCAGATGAAAATGGAGATACCCTGTGGTAAACTAACATAGCTATTGAACATGGTGATTTATAGTGGATTTACCCATTAAAAATGGTGATGTTCCATAGTTGTGTTAGTTTACCAGAGGGTATGTTCAGCACATGCTGGCTGATCAAATATCCGAATCAGATCGCATTCCACTTGGTTCATACTCTCAACCCTAACAGAACAATTATAGCTCAAGATTAGACGATGTGGTCGCGGATAGGGACATTTCTTCTTGAGAACCAGCACGTCTCTGAAGCATGTGCAATTTCGTCAATCCCTATATAGCATTTAAATTCAATATAGACACTTTCCATTTTCAATTTCAGGTACGCGAGCTCCAAAGAAAGCTTCTTGGTTTCCAAATCAGGTCCACTACATGAAAGAGAGTTGTCACGCACTAGTCACACCCAGTATCAATTTCGGTCCACTTCGACCGCAATTTGTGCAAACGGTTGTTGGATGTGCGAAAGCTTCAGTTACACTTTCAAACATCCAATCTCTGATAAACTAAAAAAAAAATCCTTGACATCCTATTTAATGATATTTGATAAATTTAAAAAACACGTTCACCATCCAGCTATTTCTCCCCAGAAACACCATTTTTTCACCAAGCGTCTCGGCCCTGAAAGTTGTCTACGGAGGCGATTTCCAACAATTTGGCCTGCTCCTGTGACCAAGTGACTGATGAACAACAAGAACTTAAGGTCTTGCACAGAAAAAAATTGGGATTTGATCAGCAAAAACCATGGGGATTTTTTTACCTGATTCAACACTGGTTGGTGGTTGACCTACCCCTCTGAAAAATATGAAAGTCAATGGGAAGGATTATCCCATATATTATGGAAAATAAAAAATGTTTGAAACCACCCACCAGAACATGATTTAACGGATTTAACGCACCAAATCTCATGCAGCTTCATGGATCTGTGGGCATTGGTTCACCGGGGCTCCGTGGATTCGTCCACAACACTATGCGTTGACTATTGCCCTCTGGTAAACATACAAAAAACTATTGAAAATGGTCATTTATAGTGGATTTTCCCATTAAAAATGGTGATGTTCCATAGTTATGTAAACGTTACCAGAGGGTACCAATGAGTACCACATAGTACCACTGTGAATGTACTACTTGATAATTATGAAGAACCAGTATCACCCAGCAAACAACTCTTCGTCCAAAAAGAAGAAGATCCTATGGTTTTCAAAAGCTCATCTTCCCCGTTCAAATCAGGGTTTTGCCTCACCCCAAATACAAGGTGGGGAAACTGAGTAAATAAAGAGCCACAATTACCGATTTCCCCTCCTTGTGGATATCATTTGCCTACTAATAGGTTGGAGCAACCCCGTGAAAAAGTGCCATGAAGTGCCACCACTTGGATCATCCACCAAATCTCCAACGCAGACATTTCGGAGAACACCCTTAAATTTCAGTGTCTGAAAATGGGGTATACCCTCTACTCATGGTCATTTCATGTCTATTAATCTGGAAAATGATGATAGACCCATGGATTTGGGAGCTTTTCCATGGCTTTTCACCATCAGATTCTTCACCCAGATCTGCATTCGGGAACAGACAGTCGGGCCCCACCTGCTCCACGTTGAGACCGTTCTGCAAATGCATCATCTTCCGCAGAACCCGCACTTGTCCCTTGTACGGCGTCACCACCTCCATGCGGCGGAGCCAAATTTGGAAAAGTCGTGTGGGGCCTGGTGAGTCTAAACAGTTCAGCACAGAGTCCCAAAACTACATTAGTTGATATTCATATGGGATCATGATATGATTATTCTATGAATATGATACCCCAAGATAGATTTGGAAAACGCATCATTTGTAGTTCAAACAAAAAATATACGGTATAGTCTTGTTCATTTTGATTTGCTTCCACAATGGCAATTGTCTGAATATCCCCCATTTTCGGGCAAACCCAAACGATGGGTTTTCCATGATAGTCCATGCCTTCGTTTTTTTTGTTGTTCGTTGGAAGACAACAGACTTAAACTCCAAGATGTGGATCTGAAGATTCATTACTTGTACCCTCTGGTTATTTAACAGTTTGCCATGGTATAGATGGCCCATAGAAACAGATGGTTTACCGTTCTTAAAAATGGTGATTTTCCATGGCCACGCCAAATAACCAGACGGTATATGTTTTCCGATGAATTTAACTGGAAGGCACTGCCCCTTTTTGATTTTTGGTAAGAAAAAGAAACACGTCGAAACGCCAACGCCAAGCCACACCAATGTCTTCAAGTCTCACTGCGCCCCGATCCAACAAGCCGCGGACCAGCTCCTGAAAGCCGTGGAAAATGCCGGAAGTGGCTCAACGTCAGTAGGAAATTTCATGGGAAGAAATATATATATAGATATATTATAAATAGGATATCATGGTAATCACATCTACAAATGGGGATATCATGGCATGTATCATGGGATGATCCTGGATAAATCAGATCCAACCAGAAACGCTATATCAACTCAGTGTGAAAGTCGTCCCGAAACAAGTCGTTTGAGGGCACTATAGGAGAAGCATCTATCACCAAGGAAGAATCTATCTATATTATATGTATATATGTATATTATATAATGTATATAATTATGTATACTGTATTATATTATATATTATATCTATATATATATACATATATATATATATATACTGTATATATATATATATACTGTATATATATACTGTATATATATAGTCATATCTATCAATCCAGCTGAATGTTATCTTTTCGTCTGCGCCGTAATTTCGTAACTCGGCATCCCGCATCTCCATCAGTTCCATGGGATCACCCCCAGCATCCCAGTGGCTTGAGGATCTTGAGGGTGCAGTTGCCGAAACACTGGCTATAGACGCAGTATATGTTTAATATATACTATATACTGTATATATATATATATATACAAGGTTAAAGTTTTAGGATTTAGGGTTTTAGGTTTCAGAGTTTTGGTGTTCTGATTCTAGGGTTCAGGGTTTGTTGCATTGAAGCTCAAAACAATGGACCTGCGCAGAAAATTCAGAATTGGGAAGGAATCATAATTGCTAGTTGTATCTTTCCAGGCAAATGTCCGGAAATTCTCATGATTGATCATGATTGTATACCAGCCGTAGGTTGTATATGGTGCTTGAAACTTGAAGTTCCCTTCCAGACTAAACCCCAGCGACTGGTATAAAATCAATGACCAGCTTGGTGAGTCAAACAAACATAACAATTATTTTAGGTGTCAATTATCTACAATGTACAATTACATGTTCATACATATTTAATACATATCATATCTTATATGTATATATGTATAACCATTGCAGGTGGTTATGCCTTGCAACCCTACTGGCTAATGGCACCCATCAACCATCACGCTGGCCTTGACTCTGACAGCTTCAGCGTAGTTGGCCTTCGATTCACCTGAGGAAAGATATTCTGGTTGGTGGTTGACCTACCCCTCTGAAAAATATGACGAATCGTCAGTTGGGATTATGACATTCCCAACTGTTCATGGAAAGTCATAAAAACCATGTTCCAGTCACCACCAACCAGTGCAAATTATAGGTGACTTTTATGATCTTTTATGAAATTGAAAATAATCCAGTCATGTTTGAAACCACCAACCAGTATGCAGATTTTTGGTTGAGCGTGTGATGACACAAAATGATAGAAAATCTGCTTGGGATGGGACTCCAGTTCTGGTTCCCACAAGGCGACCAGGGGGATTTCAGAGTCAGAGTTGCGATCCCCGGCAGCGTCAAATCACCCATTCCAAGACCCTTCACCAAGGTGGAAGTGTTTATCCTGCGGTAAGCAAACATCACAATGGAAAATCCACCGCTTATAGATTATGTTCATTATGTTCCCATTCACATCTCCATGGATAATAGGGATTTGTCCATTTAAGACCCATGAAATCACCATTTTTCATAGAATTTTCCAGCCAACGATGACCTTGGTGGGCATCGCCGGGTCTCCGGCCCGGACCCCCAGACCGCCGCGCCTTCCAAGTGTTCCTCCACGTTGCTCTCAAGAAACATGGCTGGACCTGGTGGACATTGGCTGGGATAAATTGGATGACGATGGTGGTAAATATCATATTGGTAAAATGATGTAATAATCACTATATGATGGTATAGTAATGAATTATAGTAATCACTATATGATGTTATATCATTATAACAATCGATGATGGTAGAGTGATTGGATAAATCATATCTCATCATATTTTACATGTAGTGCTAGAGTTGTTGGTATAGTAATTGATATAAGAATTGGTGAATTGGGAAAGCAATTGGTAAAGTAATTGATATATATATATAAACACATAATGTTTGGTATTTATATATGATATGTTTATAGAGTATATATCATATAGTAAATCAGCTGATAGTGCGTATATACATATGGGCAAAGCATTTTTTAGGTCTATGATGGTCTACGGAGATGGATCAAACCATGCTTGAAACATCAAGATATGAACAGCTAGAGCTATGTAGTTGTCGGCTGCATCACACAACTATTGGACTTACTTCCATCATCGAAACCAAACTATCGCAACCCTTAAAAAAAATAGAAAAAGTAAGTGGTAACGTATTTACAATTTCAGTAGGATTTTATTTGTCAATCCTTGGGGGGGGTGCTAAACAATAATTAATAAATGTGTCATGAACCATTTTTTCCTGGAACGTTTTACCTCACACACCATCAAAAAAGAGGTGGCTGTGAGGGACCCATCATAATCATACCGGTTGATTCATGAGGGTCGGGTCCCATCATGGGGCATAGCAATAATGAGGCAGTTGTAGTATAATCGAAGACATCAACAGATTCCAACAGGGATATTGACATCAGGTGTTTCTGTCTGCACTTTCGATGGTTAAATCCCAAGTATTCATGGGCAGTTGACTCCCCATGATTGAATGGCTACCCTCTCAATCCATGAGTTTTGTTGCTTGACTCACACTTCTTCAAGACATGGTTTTGGTTAAATCCGTTTCAATCCGAAAAAAATCCATGATTTTGGATGTGAACTTCCCACTGTTCACAACATTGCAAAATGCATCAAATCCACAATTATTGCTTTTCGTAATTCCCATGTTTAAATGTCATATGAAATGCTCAATTCTAAGGTTTTAATGCTGACATTCCCTTAAAAATCCTATAAATGTCCATCATCTCCAACCAATTTCCCAAACCCAAATGTCCCATCAATGTCCCATCAATGTCCATGTCCATAATTTCCCAGCAATCTCCCAGCAATTTCCCATCCCTATGGATCCAAACACTGTCTGAGAAGGTACAAAAAACCCTCCAAATTATAGTATAAATTATACCCCAGTCCCACTTCCTAAGAAGATACGACTGGATCCTATGGGTATATATATATATATTCACACAATTAAACCATCATTTTCCAGCCATTTCCCAGCAATTTCCCCATGATTTCCCCAGGATTTCCACCATGTTTTTGCTGCAAAAGTCACTCTCGAGTCCAGGCCAGGGCAGGCCATTGGGCCTGGGCCGTTTGGACTCGTCCACGCCGTTCCTGGGAAAACGGATGGGAAAACCATGGGATCTATGGGATTTCCCTAGGAAAAATGGAGGTTTTCATGGGAAAACCATAGGAAAACCATAGGAAAATGGAGGTTTAGCCTCTGGTGATGACTAACATAGCTATTGAAAATGGCCATTTATAGTGGATTTTCCCATGAAAAATGGTGATTTTCCATAGCTATGTTGAATTACCAGATGGTATACTGGTTGGATGGTATAGATATATATCCCACATTTCCAATATCCAGATATATCAGATATATAGTGAGGCCCCCCAGTTATAAGTGAACGTTGGGTAACAGTTTCGCCCCAGTAACTAGTTCGTTATAAGTACCATAAACCATAGTGAAATTGGATTTATGTGCACCAACTGAGCGCTATCTTGGGGGCCTCACATTGTATGAAATGTGGGATATATGGGATCTATATATCTGGTTGGCGGTATACCTACCCATCTTGAAAAAATATGAAAGTCAATGGGAAGGATTATCCAAAATTCTGGAAAAATGAAAAATGTTCCAAATCACCAACCAGTATATATATATATATATACATAGATATTAAGGGATATATATATACATATATATATATATATAATGGATATATGGGATATATATATATATACCTATAAATCTAGATATTCAAACTAGACATATGTCTGATATATCTGGATATTCCAGCATGGTATTTGAAATATGTTCTGGAATAGGTGAAAGAAGGCTTATTCAACATATGTTCGCAAAATATGGACATGTATGATGTAATTTCTAAATGTGTTTTCTCTTCGCTTCACCAAGTCATCTTTCGTCCAAGGCAGTGATTGTCGGATGCTCCACCGGCGCGCGTGTGATCTTGGTCCTTTCTTTCATGTGTGACCCTCCAATCTTTGGGTATCTTTGGGTTTTCCAATTTCTCAAATTTGAATACAGTAAATTTTGACTCCTCCCATTTCGATGCAATTGAAAAAGAATGGAATAAACATATAGTTTCCTCTTCAGGGAATCCAGAGAAATCCATCCCGAACCAAGGTGAGTTTCTTCAGGCGTCCATCATAGATGCAAGTCGCACTGAATTCCTCAGATCCCATCACCCAGTGCTTGGCGGACGGTCCATTCATAGGGATTTTATATACTTACTATGGTAGAATTCCTATGGGATGGATAACCATAAACCATATACTGTACATCCAAATACTCCATATATAATCCATATATACCATCTCTTGATCCTAGCACTTCCGTGATTGTAGCTTTCAAAGCCCCGAAGTCTGAGTTTGAAGCCAAAGATTGAACATTTCGAAAGTACATTCACCTTTCAGACAGATCATGTTCCTGATTCCGGGTGATCCTTAAAATCTGTTGACATCTGTACCTCACATGCCGCCCAGTAGCCATGAGCATTGGATGAGCGCGATACTGTGTATCCAAGAAGCAGAATGGCACCTCATGCGGTTGAGTATGGCAGCCACGGGGCACCCAAATGAACAGAGGGGTTGGAAGTTCAGTCGCTTTTGATCGCCAAGGTTTAGGAGCTTAGGGCGTACAATGTCAAGCTGCAACATTGAAGTGTTTGGATTTAATCCATTTGCAAAGCTAATCCATGGAATGCAACATGTAAACCTCCAACAAATTGGGAAAAATGCCTTCACAAAGGAAAGAACTCCACGCAGTTACTGGTTGGTGGTTCCTCCTATAATCTGGGCTTTTGGTTGAATTCAGTCTGGATTTCAGCAGCCACCGGCAGCTTTTCTCTCGCCGTGCAGACCCAAAGATGGATCTATGATCCAAGGACTTTGGCAAGTTGACATGAACAGCTGTTGGCTGAACAAACTGTGGAGGCATCCAATAGCCATGTGTTCAACATGATGAGCAGAAGTTCTTTAAAAAAAGGAACAATTTCATTTGTTTCAAGATGTTGGGAAAACCTAAATCCCCTGATTGATTATCATTTTCCAATGTGTTCCATTCTCATAGACAGGGGTCCTCCCTATTCCAAAGCCAAATTTATACCATCCCCAGCAAAATCAGGGTTCCTATCTTAGACTACTCAAAACCACGGTTGCTGACATCTGGGGCTTCCATGCAGCAGCAGTTCACCCTAGAGGATCGATCAGATCCAGTGCATTGCTGGTGAAAACACTTAGAAATACAGCCATGGGCGCCATGGTCTGATCCATCAAAAATCACGGGACTGTCTTGATTGCTATATAGTAAGTATGTCAAAAATCACAGCGCACGCAGCACGCTCACAATCGTCCTTCAACTGTATAGATACACAAACATCCCGGCAAAGGCCTGGCCATGATTTCAAACACATCCAGCCTGTCATCCTATCAATTGGCCGATATATACAACAAGGATCTCCCAGCATTGGGCATCCCCTTGGGGCATCTTTTTGCACACGGCATGGGGCACGGCATGGCAGGAGAATAACTCAACAACTCTTCGTTGTGGCTGCCATACCAGGACCGAAGATTGTCACTGTTCAGTGACACAACGGCACTGTTGGATGGGACATGGAAAATGGATGTTTGGAAACATCAACCGGTGAAAACACAATCAATCAACATCTCTGACATCCCTACTAGTATTGACCTTAATCTTGCAGTTGCTACCATCATGTACCATCACTTCCATCTTATCAAATGTCAGATATGGTTCAAACAATATCAAACAATAGCAAATAGGCGGCATGAGATAGCTGTTGGCTTGCGGGAACAGGAACGCGAAAAGGCACCAAAAGCACCCTGCAATCCAACATCAAATAATAAAAATGATGACAAAACATCACATATCATCAAACATTAAGTCAATATCTAACACCAAGAATCAACAGTATAATAATTAGTAACATTAATCATCAAATATCAAATCTCATCAAATATCCACTTTCATCACAGGTTCACTCAGAAGCGTCTCCAAATTCCCGCTCTTCGTCATCTCCGTCGGTGGATCCCCGGGTGGAGGCGCTGCAGCTGGCGCAGCCGCCGACTGTTGAAGTAGGTGGAGCAAGTCCAGCACGGCAAAGTGGGACCCATTCTGCGGCGCGGGGCCCCGGGGCCGTCCGTTATGGATTGCCGTTAGTGGCCGGGCTATGCCGGGCGCAACACAATGTTTTTGGAGATAAGAAGCAGATAGTATCGGGGTGTCTGTACATATGTGTACATTTACATGCAATAGATTTATGTATATAGTTATGTATACAAATATATGCCTAAAATAGTTGTGAATTACATTGTATGAACATATGATATGTGTATGCATGCGCTACATATGTGGCGATTGTTGCCCAACCATCCGTTGCATATGGTTTAAACGTGTTTACGGCTTGCTGGAAACATGTCATCCATCCTGCGGCTTGTCACCTACTACAAAACCCTGGGGGAGAGGTTCTCAAGAGCACAAATAATATTTGGAATTTGGATTGAAATCAGCTCACGGTATATTAATATATATATATATGGTCCCGAGTCAAAAATGTGTATGGAACGTTCCGCGGTGTTCCGGACGTATGGAACGAAGGGGCTTCGTAACTGGTCTTGTTCCGGACCTTTGGAGTGTGATGAAATATAGGCTATACATAAATAAATATATATATATATATACACATTATATGTAACATATATAATATACATCTCAAGGATATGCACGTTGAAGCTACTCTACTCCTCATCTGCACGACATCCTTGAAGTACACCTGTTCAACGCAGGTTTGCCTTGCATGGCTAGTGCTCGTGCACTAGATACGACACGACCGGTAGCCAGTGTCACCCACTGGCTACCATGTGAAGCTGTCGACTCAGCTTCAGACCTGTCACACAGGTCCCACCTCCTACTCTTAAAACTCAGAGGTCCCTATGGGGTAGATTGTGTCCCTGCATAGCAAGACTCTACCATCCCATAACCCACGCGCAAAGGATGGCTTACGAGCAGTCTGAGTCTATGTGAGAACCTGCCATGTGTTCACCAGTGGGTCAGGGGTGGTACATGGGTGGTCCAGGTCTGGAACGGGTATGGAACGGTATGGAACGGGGTCTGGAACGAAACGGCCCACTCCAGCACAGCACTGCCACCACGCAGCACATCTTTATCAAAATTCGCAGTTTGGAGCGAGAATAGCGCAGCAAGCAATTCTTAGACTGCCAGCTGGCAGCAGCCAAGCGCATCTCTACAATCAAACACCACAGCTGTGCCACAGCCTGCAGCAACTTTAAGTGGTGCAGGCACAAACCTGCCACAGGTTGAGAGGGAGGGAGGGTTACAAGCAATCCATTCTTAGACTGCCAGCTGGCAGCAGCCAAGCACATCCCTACCATCACACAACAAAGTAGGTAGCAGCTGTAAGTGCTGCAGGCACAGACTTGCCAACACAATCACAGGGCTTGGGCATAGTAAACGTATTCTTGCATGTATGCACTCATGTATGTACGTGCGCTCATATATGTGCGTACAACTGTAAAATCAGATTGCACATAATCAAATATATATATATGAATAATAATTATATATAATTATATATATAATAACGTATGGATCAGAGGTATGGAACAGAGGTCTGGAACAGAGGTATGGAACGGATCCTTCAAGGAGGTATGGAACGGGGGTATGGAACGGGGGTATGGAACGGGTGTGGTCCCGGAGCTTGTTCCGGACCTTCTATTTTGACTTGCCCCCATATAACAATGTATTCATATGTATAGTACAGTTGTGTACAGTTATTGTGTATATATATATATATTAATACATTTCCTGGGATTGTTGATAAAATCCCCAACTTTACTTGGCCTTTGCAAATATATGGACATCAGTCTTGCAAGCTTCATCTACCCGTTGGTTTTTCAGAAAAAAAATACACTTTGGTAGTTGACATAGCTATGGAACATGGCCCATCTATAGATTATTTGAATATTAAAAATGGTGATGTTCCTATCCATAATTCATAATGATGCTTTCAAAAAAATAGCTGTGTTGTATACATGACGAGAAGGTGCCATGTTTGCTGGTGACATTTCCAACTTGGATGAATCGCCAATGTTTCAAACCGGACTGTTGGATGCACATTTCCACCAGTTTTTGAACAACCCATTGCAGACTGTTGGCTTAATCTGAAAAAAAAAAAACAATACCAGGTGGAAATTCCATAGTTTTGCTTGTTGCTCATATCTTACCCGAAAGTAAGTAACCGCCCTCCAGAGTCAATATGTTGCTAATATTCACCATGAGATACCATCATCATACAATTACAACAATATAATAAATAATTATAATACAGTGCCAGTTTAATGTATTATCATAAGAAATTATAGTACCATTACGAACCAATACGCGCAAACCCCCAGCTCGCCCACACAACTTTTCAGAGGATAGTGGAGGGCGTGTCAAACTTATGTTCGAGGGAATCTTCAACATGTTTCAACGGAGTTTCTAGGGAATCATGAAATCCCCACCCCCGTTAAACTTTACACATTCAAGGGAATCTTCAACATGTTTCAACAGAGTTTCTAGGGAATCGTCAAATCCGCACCCCCGTTAAACTTTATATTCAACGGAATGTTCAAGCCGTTTAGGGTTTAGGGTTTAGGGTTTTAGGGCTTAGGGTTTATGGTTTAGGGTTCATGTTGTTGTTGATGATGATGATGATGATGATGATGTAACATTCAACGCACAGGTAGCTAAGCTGTGCCTTGCAAGATGAAAGCCATGGTCATGGACATGTGCATTTTGTCCCACAAAACGCAGTCGACGTAGGCACGGGCAAGCTGAGCCGCTTGCCCACACCATTACAATACCTCAGCATACTTAATTCGAACGGATATAGTAGTTACACCAATATCAAGAAACAAACTATTACATTCTAAATTAATGATTTGTTGTATCCATACATTGGTTGGTTCATATCACATAATTGTCCCATGTATAAGTATCCATTTATCATTCATTTATCATCAATTATTTTTTTTCTCTCCCCGACTCACCCGGTATTTATTTCTACAAGCTGGGCCCCCTCAGTTATGTTTGTTGCTTTATAACCCCAATATCTACATCTATCATAAACCATCCTAAACCCTAGTGACATATAAGGCATACTTAGGTATAAACAAACTATAACTGTTCGCGTTTAGAGACCCCACCTAGGCCTCTTGAACCGCGCCTCATCACATGCTTCAGCGATGGAGATGGCCGTTCGCCCCTTGGACGTGGTGCTCCAGGGATCGGCTTTGGCGGCCAACAGCATCAGCCTAACGCTGGGCCACATGGGGCCACATGGGCCCCCAAGATGATTACACAAACAGAAATGGTGATTTAATGGGATTTAATGGTGGTTTAATGGGATTTAATGGTGGTTTAATGGGATTTAATGGTGGTTTAATGGGATTGAATGGGATTTAATAGGATTTACCATCTGGTTATTTAACAGTTTGCCATGGAAAGATCCACCATTTTTAATAGGTAAAGCATCTATTTCTATGGGCCATCTATACCATGGCAAACTGTTAAATAACCAGAGGGTACACCAAATGCGACAGGTGGAGCCCAAAGACGATCATAGAAAGCATCCAGAAAGCATCCATCTTTAGTTGGTATATATCATAAAGATGGTTAGCTGAACGGGAACTATGTTTGATATCGAACTGGTGAAATTTTGAAACATCATTTGGGGGCAACACCTTGCAGGAATGATGATGATTCACCAGTGGACCTGGGGTTTTCCCCCAATTGATTTGCTAGATATTTCTAGACAGTCATCCATTTGTATCCGTTTGTCTCATGTCAACTCTGGAAATAAAATGGTAACACCCCAAATAAAAAAGCGGATAGTTATGATAGTTATAGAATAAACACAGAGTTAGAGCATTGTTGGTGATGTCTCTGTCCTTGATTTTGACGGCTTGGTATCCTCATGGGGATTTACTTTTACAACAGTGGTGTTACGTATCGCTAATCGCACCGTGTTGGCGGGACAAAAACCTTTTTTGATGGGCTATGTCTCCGGAATTGTGCTTAAAACACTTATTTAATGCTAATTCACAGAGAAACTGAATTCACGCAGCTAAAATGGTGGTCATTTGGGCATGAATTCCCTTACTAGAACCGTCGTTTTTGATGAGGTCATTGTGAGATCGACCTAAACGCTGCCCAGAAGAGATTGAATGTCAAATGGTTCAATGATTGACATGCGGGATCCACTGCAAGTTTGTTTGAATGCAGCATAGAGCGCACCCTGTGGTAATGAACATAGATGACAATAGCGCATAGCTATGGAACATATGAATGACAATGACAATTTCTTCTGGGTAAATCATCCACGAACAGGCCACTTTCCATAGCTATGTCAGATTTCCAAACTGTAGGTCCTTTCATGTCATGCTTCATATCTATATGCCCCCGGTCCATGCTTCGCTTGTCCCAAGCAACATCTGAGGCTTGTCCCCATCAACTGATGCCAAATGAATGGGGTAAATCGTCTCACTGCTGCAGCTGAACCAATGTGGTCGAAATTTCCTGGGCTTGTTGATGCTCTTGAATCCATTCTCCTGCCAGCTTTGTAAAGAAAACATCCAAGGGCTGGAGCAGAAACCTCTCATCTCCTACCCAAGAACAATATCTTCCCACGCCACTTCTTGGGGGCTCATGCCCTATGCTTCTGGTAGATGTTCAGGGCTCCCAAACGCTTTCAAACTTCATCACTATTCACCTAGCTAGACCCTCCTTGTACCTATATAGAGAGATCGGGAAAAATACCCATTCATTTGGTTGTTTTTTTTCTAATTCCTATGGCTACTTTGAGGGTTTGAGTGGCTTTTCAGAAAAAAGCCGTCGCACCTTCAAGAACGTCTCCACGTTTTGGTTTCGATACACCGTCGACCTCCTTCGTGCCTCATGTAGGCTGTCCATGCTCTGAACGGTCGCAACACTCTGTTGACTCTGCAGTGAACCCCGTGAGGGTTGAGAGTTAGAGGATAAATACGACTGTAGAGTCAGTTGGGAGACCTCGGCTTGAGGCTCTTGGCTGAAACACGGGGAAACATCGGGGTTTTGGCAGGTTTCACTTCCAAAAATCCTGGGGAATCCCATGGACCAAAAGGATTGTTGGGGAGTTGGTGATGGTTACAGGCATCAAATGGGGATGTAAATTTATGAAACGTATCCACAAATGGTCATTTAAGTACCGTAAAAGGCCATTTGGGGAGATGCAAATATACCATCAACTAGATGCCTTGAAGCTACTGGGTTTCACCAACAAAACAGTTGTTAAACCAAATAAAATGGGAATCTTATCTGCTTCTGCGCGGGCTCGTGATAGCAATGCAAACCAACATCAAACCAAATCCAAACTGGAGTCCACACCATATGATAAATTCGACCAACGTCTTTTTCTGGACACTTACGGTTGCTAACTTGTTCACTGGTGCCAACGAGCAGCTCTCCGGCCGGCACTGAACAGCCCACCAAGGGCTGGGAAGAATGGCCTAAACTTCTGGCCACAAACGAACTTCGCAGATCTGTTTCACTAAATAGTAAATGGTCAAGAACATTAATTTGTTCAAAGACGTGGAATCAAATCAACTATACAAGGGATGAAGTTTCCAAGTACCATTGATGATTCAAACGTGTTAGGTGTTAAAGCGACAGCAAGCACCGACTTGAAACAAAAATGGCGGCCACAAAAAAGGCGGCCACAAATATGGCTGAGCAGTGGAGAGCATCGATTGTCTCGTTTGCGCCCCTGTAGTGAAGTTTGCAGGGTTGTCGGATGCAGAAACGTTGGAGAGCACCGATTGTCCCGTCTGAGCGTCCATAGTCCATGCGCAGTGCACCAAAGAATGGCTGTACTATGCTGCACTGTTTCAATCCCAGCAGGGCATGATTCGCTGTTAACGCAATTCCATTGATGTTTCAGTTGAAGGAACTGCAATGGAGGCAAAGAAAACCCTAGTAGACAATCTTATGGATCTAGTAGTTCTGCATTTGGACAGATTCCGACTGAATGTTGCTACAGTTTTGCACCCGCGCTTTAGTGTGACAATACTGGGCTGAACCTGATGGATACCCTGCACTCAAGTTGTCTACAGTATGACCGGGCTAAATGCAGCAACATCATAATAACATGTTGTTCCATTTGTGGCCAAAAACTAGGTCCCTTGCCTAATCAAAAGTACCAAGGTTTACTCAGTGAATGTATTCTGGTTACAGTAAACCATGTAAAGCCCTCACACATCTGATGGTTGACAACCATGGCTATTCAAATCTTGGTTACCTTGCAAAAAACGTGTTTCAGAATGTTACTGTGGATGCATCCACCTTTATAGCAAAGTATTAACGCCAAGGTTTCCCCAGCAACTGAACAACATTCATGGGTGATCAACCGTGGCTGGAACATGATTTTTTCTAGTGTTTCTGGAGCATTTGCCCAACTATAGACCTCCTCCATTTATAGAGGATCTTTCATCAAACTTGGCAACTTGGCATGTTCAAGTTCTCGGCGACTCGCTGCTTGCTGGAGCAAATCGAAGCGAGTAGCAATTGAGTAGCAAGCGTCGGCTGAAAAAAGCTGTTTGGTCGCGGATCAATCACATGGCTATGGCTCAAATACGGCATTGGGGAGCCTACAAAAAGAATAATGTTCGTATCGTCAGCTGTGGCAAGCAAACACATGAGCCTCCACTTGAGGATGGTTTGTATGGGGATTCTCATTGTTGGATTTATCAGTGACACATTTGTGTGAGTGATTTTGAACCATTCCCAACTGCTCTGCTGTTCCCAAAAAAGCGCAAGAAGTGCTTATCCGACAGGCCTTATATATTCCAGGAGGGCAGGTGCTTGCATGGTGTCTAGCAGGCAATGTATAATTACAACATATGACATGTCACATCATATGTTATATCATATAGTATCATGCCATTTCATATCATGTCATATCACATCATGTCATGCTATATCAAAACATATCATAACATTTTTTCAATAATAATATACAATACTGTACAATATACAGTAATACAATTCAATACAATATAATACAATATATACATCGATACATGTATGCGTACACACACACATGAGCGTCCTAATACTACGTAGCTCTCTGCATCAAAGGCTACATTAAACGCGCGGAAACTCGTGGGGCATGATACATCTTGAAGGAACTTCGCTTGGACAAAACAAGATCCAGTGGAATCCCTTCCATTGCAACAGTTTCTGGTACTCCTGTTGAATCTATGATGTAAAGTAGCATGACAATGTTCACTGATAATTTTGGGTGCATCTTGAATAGAACATGATGTGGCTATTGAATTTATCATACATCTGGGTATGGGTCAAATCGTTGGGTACCCCGATACTTAGATGGTTAATACTAAACATATACCAACGTCTGTGGTAAATGATGTAAATGGCTTGACCAGCTTGACCCATGCCCATCTCACCAAAATTATGAGGTGCCATCCCCGACCTCCGCCTGAGTGCTGCACCCCTGTCATCGTCATTCGTGAGTACAGTGAGAGGGTGAAGCCTGAAAACTTCGACAGCGACGTGTGGCTGGACTAGCCATTCCAAGATATTCTAAGATATGTACATATATGCTGTTAGAAGGATTTGAGTCACCTAAATAATAATACATTTCAAGGATCTGGATGAATTAGACATTCATTGGACACCTGCACGTACTTAAACATCATGTTATGCCGTGTTTGACCATCAAACATTGTACTTCTTTGATTAGCCACGGAGCTATCAACCAACAAACATCCCTGAGGGGCATCACCGTGAACGAAGTTTTCACCTAAACTTTGGTTGAGACATGTGTATATATTATATATATATATATATGTAATTATATATTATCGCCTATATATATATATATACAGATATACATGTTATATCCGGGTACAGACTATAAATGGATAACACTGCCATTCCCCAAAAAAACTTCCAAACAAGCAAGTATCTCAGGTCAAAATAGATTGCCATAAAAGTGATGTATTGGTAACATATGTTGCATTTTAGAAATTGTTTAGTGTGGTAGACACCACTTAATACCTACCATTGGATGGCTTTATGTATACCACCCATTTATGATCAATATCAGGGATTGTTTACAAGTGGGCTTTCGGCTTACCACATTCTTGTACATCCACCATATATCATCCAATTATAAACATTATACAATACATCCTTATAGCTTGTAGAGATCATATTATATACATCCTCCAATCATAATCTGCTTGGTGGTTTTATCCCATCCGTAAAATATGCTCGTCATGTCAACCAATCATACCGTGTGTATGGTTGAAAAACAATAGCTATGTGAAACTGCCAATCACAATAAGAATGATAATAATATAATACACATCCTAACTGCCATTAATATGAATAGTAATACACATCAGTAATTCACATAATAAATAGTGATTATCATATCTGGGTAAATTATAATAATTCACTGACCTGAATTAAGGCCATTTGGGGATGATTTCCCTTATTGACCATGATTCCAGTGAGGTCGCAGTGAGGTCGTTATAATTCGCCCAGATCATATGATAATAGCTTGTAAGATCGGTATGATAATTGTCACTATGAAAAGGGGCCGCGCAAACATCCGAAAACTCGGTGCCTCGCAGTTCAGCCTCGCGCGAAATGACCGAGGGAGGCAGTTGACAATGATCTCCACCTTGAAACGGGATTTTAATGGTGACTTCATGGTAACTTCATGGGATTTTCTGGAGTTTGATGAGGATTGTTCATTGGATATATTGGATTTCTGAGAGATTTTTTTTTGATTTATTCGGATTTTTAGGGATAGAATGGGATATACCTACAAGTAACTGTGGGCAATGGGCCTCTGTGAAAATGGGGTATACCCTAAGGTTATGGCTATTTTAATAAGAATGAAACATAATTACGATTAAACATCAAATTGTGTGGTATCCTATTTTCAGTCAAACCCATAACTTCAAAGGTTGCTCCCAACACTCCAGGTCCAGAGGGAGTAAACTGAATCAAGAGGTAGAATATGGTAAGACTACAGACTACATGTCGTTAGTCTCCTTGTGCATATAATTTATTATAATTTACTGTACATATACTTGGATTTGCTTCAGGAACCCCCAAAACACAAAACATATTCCCTGTAGATTCTCCGTTTCTGGTGGATTTCCTATTGGGAATTTTTTTCAGACATCATCTTCTGCAAGTCAAGGTATACCCTCTGGTAAACTAACATAACTATGGAAAATCACCATTTTTAATGGGAAAATCCACTATAAATGACAATTTTCAATAGCTATTTTGACATAACCAGAGGGTATACTGGGTTGGAGCAACCCTGAATTCTCGTTGTTCAATCCCCATTTTTGCTGGTGAAGTTCCCATATTTTTGCTGCGAAAAAATCCTTCGCAAACCGAGGCACAGAGAACCAGCTGTTGAGCACCACGGCACACCACGGGCACAATGCCTGGGGCGGCCGACCGGCACCGATAAAAAGGTCGTTTCAGATGCCATGTGGTGTTCTTTTTCTGTGTTCAGTACCTCAATTTTAGGTCATATTTGGCGATTTGATCGCGACAAAATGTGGGAATCTCAACTCATACAATCAACCACCCCCAATCCCCGATGCCAAAGATTCTGCAACATGGAGCCCATGTTGGGCCAATTAATTAACTGTGATAGCCATCTGTAATCCATGATGATTTCATCATTGGGCTGGGCTATATCTGATTCTTTTCCACAGTTTGCTGGTACGTGGATGTTCCTCCCCCAAAATATGGCATTATAGATTTTGATCTATTCCCACAAGAATCCAAATTGTAGATTTAAAGGGGCCAAGTATCTGGCAGTGCATTCCGTGGGATGTAACATGATCAGGATGTTGACCAGCAAAATTATTGGGAGACTAGGAAACTTTAATAAACTTCATTATTAAGCCATTAACGGATTTCCATCGATATCATATATCCCTAGTCCTGAGGGTGAACCTGAGGTGGACACCTACTTGTCCGGTTGGGAATTCAACCAAGGCATGTCCACTCCAACCAGATGAGTTGCGAAGCAATTTTATCAATCATGGTACTTCCTCCACCTTTGCTGGTTCACTGAAGCCCTTCCGAAACATGGACTTCTCCGCATTTCCAGTATTTCCAATATTTCCAGCACTAAATTTAAGTAACTTGGCATAATGGATGCCATAAAGATTCAAACACCCCCATTGAAAGAGCAGGGAATACTTTAGCAGAGCAACATCCAAGAACGCCATCCCAGCATGATAGTCAAGGCGCACGAGGTTTCAGTTGCCTGTGCCACTTCGTCAATCAGAACTCCATGGAAGTTGAAACCTGATAGCTTCACCTGAAAGGATGGCTGGTGACACATCAGTGCCACTTTCGTGCCACAACTGTCGTGATTCCCAAACAATAGATGGTGGTGATTGAATCCCTATGACTTCCTACATAAGTGGCCAAAAAAAAACTGCGCTAAATAGCGCGCACATTGTTCCAGTATCCTTGAGGATACTGGAACATCGCCAACGAACATCCAACCGCCGGAGTCCGGTTCTTTTGCAACGACAACAACGGTTCAACGTTTCGGTTCAACGACGACGACGACAACAAGCCAAAGTTCTGATCCACAGTGGATGGTGGTGGCCTCAGCGGTGAAACAGTTGTCGTTTTGGATTGTCGTGGGGTCTATTCCAAATCGAAGCTTTGGGGACTTAGATCACTTAGATCTGTGGTTTTTATTTACCCTCTGGTAAACTAACATAACTATGGAGAATCACCATTTTCATTGGGTAAATCCACTATAAATGGCCATTTTCAATAGCTATGTTAAATTACCAGAGGGTACTTGAGGTGGTCCCTAAAGGCCCTAAAGGTCTAAGATATTCCAAGATGTTCACCACCAAGTGGTGGGAAGATCTTTAGCCTCAGAACAAGTTGTCAGAACAACCCCCAAAAAGGAAGACAAACTGAAAACCTGGAAATGAGGGGAACATAATCTACAACAGTCTAAAATCATCTAAAACCATCATGAGGAATCAATGTTATCATCCAAGTGATGGCTCTCCAAGGGTACGCTAATGGTTTTGGGCTGGGGTACTCCGATTTTGGTAATCCCCAAAAAGACAGACCAAAAAAAATCCAGCGCGCCGATGATGTTTCCCCCAGATTGTTCCATTTGTTCGATCTTTTTAGGAGGTGATTTCCCATTTATAGTAGTTAACCATACAGGAGATTTCCCAGCAGTAGCCACCTTTGATTTCGAGAGGGTAAAGGAATCCCATATAAAACACCACACGTTTCGTGGACCAATCAGGTCGTGCCCACAGTTTCTTGCCATGCGACGCAAATGACTTCGGCTTCGTCGAGGATCTTTTGTTGCATAAACCTGTCTTTCCGGGGCAAAACTTTCCGCTAAAATCAAGCAAGAGAAGCAAGCTAAAATCAGAATTACAACAGTAACATGGGGATTTAAGTGGAAAAAACATGATAAAATGATGATTTATACAATGGGTATATAAGGATATATATATATATATATTTATAAGGATATATAAGGGGAATATATAACCAACCATATATGGGTATTTTGGTGTGACTGAAACGGGGTATACCACCACACAGCCATCTTAATAGGAAACATCATGATGAAGCAGTGGATTTTTGGATTTTGATAGATTTGGGGTACAGCCACAACTGCCGCCCAGCTTGATGTCTGGATGACATCTTCCATGTCCTCCGCACTGCAAACACCAAAAACACACACACACACACATATCACTTCACACATATTTGGATATTATATAACTGGAATCTATTTGGACATTATTTACACATATATTTGACTCGAATTCTGTCCATCTCTAAGGATTTTTCAGGTTGCCATTGGCTTCCCATTGCCACTCCCAACCAAAATCCCCGCCTGGTTTGCTGGTTTTCCCAGGCCCGTTTTTGTGCTCGACGAGCCTGGAGACGGCAGGGAAAAACCAGGGTTTATGGGGAAAAACTATAGTTAATGGATGTTAATGGATTTATAAACCAACCTACAACTGTACTATTCATGTGGGTAAAACAATGTCATAAACCACCCATGACTGGGAATGGTAAACATACCACCTATAAAAATGATGAAATTATATGAAATTGGGGATGGTTTATTATTGTTTTACCCACATTATAGTTAATGGGCCAATGGGTTTATAAACCTATAACTGGAGAAACACCGCCTGGTACTAACTAACGATTCAATTTCTTACCAACTAGAGGAGAGGGTCCTGTCACAAGTTCCCATTATCCAATAAGAGCCCTTTGAGGCCAAACCACTAATTGTTTCACCATCATTCTAGCTGTTGAAGACATCAATGCAAATAAAACAAG
The DNA here is from genome assembly GCA_947184155.2 of Cladocopium goreaui. Classification (NCBI taxonomy): domain Eukaryota; class Dinophyceae; order Suessiales; family Symbiodiniaceae; genus Cladocopium; species Cladocopium goreaui. The sequence goes on along the minus strand of CAMXCT020000236.1, from coordinate 393,259 downwards.
AAATACCAGTATACTGTAGTAAATTGTGGAAAACTGATCAACAGCATGTGATGGACGGTGCTGGACAACATAATCCAGACCTGATTTGTTGGTGGCAGGGTAAACATCTGAGCGCATTCCCCAAAATTGATTATGGGTACAGTAACCAATAGTAACCACACATAAAGATTGAAGGTGTGAGCTGTCTGGCGGGTTGACCCTGTGGATTGATGATGAATATCATCATGGGATCCATGGCACACCATATATTAAAGCAGCACCGTGAATGGATCCTACCCTCTGGTAAACGTTTACATAACTATGGAAAGATCCACCATTTTTTATGGGAACAATCCACTATAACTTGCCATTTTCAATAGCTATGTAACAAATTACCAGAGGGTATGGGAATGATGATTGATGATTGATGATCATCCCCGTGAGGAACAACTCACCCAAAAAAAGAACTCCGCGGCTCTCCAGTCCTTGTTTGCACTCCAGGCTTCCCACTCAGATGACCTCCGGTCTTCGGGTTCCTCTCCTATGTCCTGGCATCCCCACGGAGGAAAAAATGACAGGTCACCAGGAGGTCATATTCTGTTTCTGTACCCATAGGATCCATGTATGCTATATACGGTAACATTTACCATCAATATACCCCAAATGTTAGCATATATACCATACATGGATCCTATGGGGTATGACAGCAGGAGAGCCGTCCTGGATGACTTCGTCATCATCATACATGTCTTTGCTCTCTTCCTTCAACTGTTCCCGTCCATGTCGAACCAAATTGTCGAGGATCGCCTATGCAAGCGCTGGTGATTGGGGATGTGCCATGGGGTGATAGACCAATATATGGTGGTTTCCTAAGTCATAGGGGGTACCCCCAAATCATCCAAGTCATTCGACCATTTTCGTTTAAAACCTATATTGGGGTTTAAAGAAACCTCCGTGTATATATAGATATATATATATACACATATTTCAACACTAGTTCAACTAGTCCGGTACAGATGATACATTCTACATATCAACTTTTGATATGCTGACTCTTCACTTCATTATGCTGATGTCCAGGCCGTCCATGAGCTCCGACAATAGATGCATATGTGGTTGGCCTGGCTGGTTTGGTGCTTTCAACCCCAACCCCCCGCAAACAAAAAAAACAGATCCCTTAGTGGTTGATCCCCTGCTGAAACTTTACCCTCTGGTAATTTAACATAGCTATGGAAAATCACAATTTTTAATGGGAAAATCAACTATAAATGGCCATTTTCGATAGCTATGTTAGTTTACCAGAGGGTAACTTTTAGTTGACTCTTAGTGATTTCTCTGCATTCACCCCTTAACAAAACATACAAAGTATATCATACGATATCCATCTCCTATGGCCTATGGCAACAATCCGTCCCCTGCCAGGGGATTCACAAACGAAAAGACGTCTTCGGCGGTCCTCTTCCAACCGCTGGCTGATCTTTTCGCCTTTTCCGATGCGTACCACTTTGATTCCATTCCTCGGCCAGGCGGTCAGAGTGCAACTTATGTGAGGCCGCCATACGAAGTTCGATTTTATGTAAGGGGATTTCTACAACAAATATATATATATATATTATATATATATATATAAACATGTAAGATGACTCTGACTTACCCCAACTCAGCTGAGGGTTTCGTGTGTCATGAATATTTTAACACGAAACCATATGAAACCTCTGCAAGGTGAACCCGCAGAACATGACTCTTGCAAGCCAATTGCGAAAGCAGCTAATGTCATCGAGCTTCGCTACAAGGCCCTCTGCAATATTGTCCACCGCCACGTTGCCTTGGGCCGGGCAGAAACAGTGGAGCCCCGTGATGATTGCCACCAAGAAACGTCAACTGACCCCTTCTCTGAGCATCCAAAGCCTTCTACAATATGAAGGGATGGGAGAAACCATGCTCAACAGTGGGGCCCACATTTTTACCAAGCAGCCAAGATTGAAATCTCCCCCAGGGCACGGTGCAAACGAGATGCATTCAGAAGTAGCCAGGAGAGGTTTATAGCCCATCGTTTTCACCTTACCCAACAAGTTCTCCACATGCTCTTGGAAAAGTGTGAATCCCAATAATATGAACAAAACATGAACAAAAGTGAAACAAGAAGATACACATGTCATCTAAAACAACATCAAACGTCCACAGGCAAAAAAAAGAAGGTGCTAACTCAGTCCAGCTATGCATAGTTTGATTAAACTGTGTTTGGTTCATTTGTTTGTTCGTGTCACACTTGGGTCCCCAAAATGAGACCCCCGAAGCATTCAAAAAGTGTTCACAGATTACCCAGTGAAAGCTCCATTTGCCTTGCGGCTTCACATCACCAAGACACCCAACTGCTCAAGATTCTGACCTTGGAAATGATTAGAAAAGATGGGATGTCAAGGACCCATCTTATGACTTGCAGCTAGTCTTGACTTCACAAAACTGCTGCTAAAGTGGATTCAAAAATGGGGATGGTTCAAAACCCTGTACCCCTGGTGAACCCCAAAATAGCTGGTAAATGGATGTTCATCCCACTAAAAATGGTATTAATAGGTATTGATCCATACCCAAATGAATCATGGATAAATCATGGTATGAACACCTCCAACTCTGATCATGCAACAAGGAGCCCTTGCTGCCTCGGTATTTCTTCGCTAGAGTCAATGGTGATGTTTAAACTTATGAAACTCAGGGAAGCGAACAATATTCTTCACTGAATCAAAACTCATTTTCCAGGAACTTGTCCAACACAATGCGCCAAAAACTGTCCTGCACATCCTCAACCATGCAAGGCATTGCCCTCAGAATATGATGCGAGTGGCAGAGGTATGTGTCTTTCCGGTGCCAGGTGGCCCCTGGATAACTGTCAGCCTGGCATCGCAGGTCTGATGGCGATAGCCACCCTTCCAGTGGTTTGATGTTGTGAGCATTCGCTCAAAGCTTCCGAGATGCGGATAATCTTGACACAATCTTGACACAACCGTGAAAAACATGAGCTGATTTGGGTGTGGTTTGCTGGTTCTGGGTATCAGACCAAGATTTTTTTGGTGCAGTAAAGATCGCCCTATTTTTTACCAAAAAACATGTGCCATGCCCTTCCAAGGTGCAATGATCAAAGGTGCTGCTATTACGACCAAAATGAACAAATATCTGGAAATTGCCTTATAAATCACAAACATGGACATAATTTAAGATATACCAGTGGGTTATATATATATATATATGTATATTAATTATATATAGAGGTCATTCCCATGCCCAAACCTCCGCGGCGAAAAAAAAAGCCTCTTGGACATAGCATTGACGATGGCATTTTTCTGCGCATCAGAGGTGTTCGGCAAGGCGTTCGCCTGTCTCCAGAAACACATATTCATAGTCATCTACATTATAATCAGCAAAAAAAACATGGATACATCTCTTCAATCCATCTCATACTTTGAATTTGTCCAGACATACCTGCCATGTGGTTGGGAAACTCTCAGTATCTCCTTGGCTACCCATTATTTTGTTTGTAATATTGTGCCATAGCTCCGGGTAGCTCCTGGCAGCTCCCTACTGACCATCGAATAAATGGTATGGTGACATAACGATCTGAACGTGTATAACCAACCTTTTCTTATGCCGACAGAAATTGTTTTTGGGAGAAACATCAAACAGCTGGGGTTTACACCTCAATCATCCAAAATAAACTATTACCAAACTGAGATATGACCACAATATATATATATATACTTACCACAATTTTCCCACCCTGTGACTGACGTGTCTGCCTGGATAGTAGCTGTCATGAGATTATCTTCATTCACTTCACCTTGGTGACGCTGTGGAGATGTACAGGTACCATGATGTTTCCAAAGCAACTCATGATGAGAGTGATAAGTATCCCACTTACAGAAAAAAATGGTTCTTTTTCTTAAGAACATGAGAAGGTCTTTGAACTGTATTCCACCAATTGCATCACTGACAGAAAAAAAAACATCTGGGCCGAGGACCAACTACTTCCGATGCCAGCGCTATAGTCTTCTTGCGTTGCTCCTTTTGGATCCCAGGATGACTAAACCCAGTGTTTACAACTTGGAGTTGGTATGCCACTTGTAATTCTTGTAATAGTGATTTACCCTCTGGTAACTAAACGTGGCAATGAAAACTCCATTATGAATGGAGGTTTTAGTGGGACAATACATAAATACCATAAATGGAGGAATTTCCATTGCCATGTTTGAGTACCAGATGGTATGAGTTGGTATGTCTGATTTGGGGAACCCCCTCTGTTAAGGGTCTACTAATCCAGGGTTGTCATTGCACAAACTCAAGTTGAGGCTAAGGACATGTAGGGACCAAGTCCGCTGGTTGTCACGATCTTCTCCATTAAAAAGGCCATAACTTGGCGGCAAATCACCTGTTTTTCAGATACACCCACAATATCCAAAAAAAATGGTTGTATATGGTTGTATCATGTTGTATCCCATTACATGATGTAATTTACATCCCATGAAATACTCCCATTGTTCGTTTCATATCCCTGGATCGTAATCCGTAGACTTCCCCTACCTTTCTCCTCTCATTTCTGTCGCAAAAACGGGGCCCAGGGCATTCACAGCAGCTGGGTCCTCCTCCTCGGGGGACAATTTCTCCTCCTTGACGTCACTGATGCCTGTGATGTCGATGTCTTCCAACTCATCTTTTGCGCCCTCCTGCGCCTGCACCATGAGCTTCAGTTTGCAACATCTGTGGATATAACACATGTCTACTATGTATATCATATATTATACTGTATTATGATGTATATAATAAACTGCATTTGACCTTCAACTTTACAATTCACACCCTGGCAGCAAGTCAAGCAGGCGCTTTCCGGCACTCCTCGTCATCAAAGAAGTCTTCCTCGTCCCACATCGCCAGCGCATCGGCTTTGATCTTGGCCTTACCATGACTGGCCGCAACAAAAAAAAAGAAACTCTCCAACCTTCCAACATCGTCTGGTTCAGTGGCGCTTATTAGCGGGATATAGTGGGGACATAATGGAGATATATGGGGATAATATAATGCCATCATGTGGTTGTCACACTTTTTGGGTGTTCTTTGGCTCCTCATTTCATGGGGGAAATAAGGATGCCCATAGTTCTGAACCTCGAAAAAAACCACCGGCGAGCTATGAAAAACATCCCGGTAATCAACCACGGCCGGTGGAAATCTCCCATAAATTGGCATTATACTGGCATTAAAATAGGAAAGTAATCCATAAACTGGACAAAAACATTTGTGTGCTTCTTACAATTTCAGAATTCAGTTCTCAAACCTCCCTGAATCGCCCCTGCCTTCGTTTCCTTGTCCATTTTGGCCAATTTGGCCTGTTGCTCGCCCTTGTAGTCTGGGCCTCCACCACGCTTTTTCCAGCAGAATTTTCGGTCCTAATCCTAATGGGGGTACCCTTTTTGTTGGTCAATACACAAGATGAAACTGATGAACCATTATTAACCATTATTATATAACCATTATGAACCATTATATCATTAACCATTATTAACCATGATTAACCATGGAAATCCCATTAACCTGGGTTGGTGGCTTGGGGGGTACCTTTCTTGTTCTGACCCATACAGTACCCAATGGACCTGGGGATTGGAGGTTGTATCTGTCGAAGTCCCATGAATCAAACAACAACAGTATAACCCATAGGATCCATGGTGCTGGTATATGAATGCTAACATGACTGGGGTATATTGATGATAAATGTTACATTGCTACCATATATAGCAGCACCATGGATCCGTCATGGGTTTAAAAAAAGTTACTGACCTCCCGGATCTCCCACAGACCAAACACCCCGTCACCAGTGCACCTAAGCGGTCACGGAGCTGGCGTCGTCTCATGAGGGCAGCTTCTTCCTTGACGATTTCATCAATGCGTCCCACGCCCCCGGACACCAACATCTCACAGACCGTCGTCCTCCACGAGGCTCGTGGCAGCCGGGGACTGTTGGCATGGGCGGGGATGAAAGCCAGCACCTTTGGGGCAGATGATCAGTAATCATAAGCATTTTGGATGTGGATAGAATAGCGGATATGCGTATATAGTTATTTTTAACCATTTGATGGGGATGTTGTGGGGGGTAATGATGTGAGGTAAATCAAAGGGATAAACTGATAAACACCATTAATATCCATGCAATTACAGAATTAAGTGATGGTGGATATCTAGCGGGGATGATATATATATATATATAAACTGATGGAAGCATGTCATTTGGATGTTGTGGGATACAATGGAGGATATATGCATGCGATGGAATATATATATATATAAGTTATATGTTATTGTGTATTACATATATGCATGCAGTACTATGGGTTACCTACGTCAGCAGTGCATCTTATTTATTTAACCCACAAACGGCAAGTCACATTGATAGTCTCAGTCGGCATTCTTTTTTTTGCGCCGGGGAAGAAATAAATAAAAAAATGACCCCTACACAGTTAAAGCGCTGGAAGAGACACCCCAAATGCTGTCCCCCCAGTTATGTTTGGTCTATAAACCCCATCATGAACTACATAGTTATGTGTACATATATCTACCATAAATCCTAGTTGACGTACTTGTACACCAACTTAGCTAACCAGGGGGCACCACCAACTAGATGATCATTGTGTCCATTGGTTGTATCCCTATTATATATTCACTATTGATGGTAAAATCCCGCAAGGATATGGGTTTGTCTGAAAATAATGTACAGTACTGTACTACCTCTGAACTCCATTGGCTAATCATCATTCTCCCTCTTAGAACAGCCGTGTTGTGGCATCCCCTTTTCTTAAACACACCCATATCCTTAATAATTCGATTGTTTTTTATTTGGACACGTGTTTCAATCATATCTTATATTTCATCGGAAAATGATGGTTTAATTATGAATATATATATATATATAAATATACCCATAGGATCCAAGTATCTTCTTAGGAAGTGTTTGGGGTATAATTTACTATAATTTGGAGGGTTAAGTACCTTCTCAGACAGTGTTTGGATCAATAGGGATATATATATATATATGTTTCAATGACTCAGGGATCATCCCACATTCTTGGCAACTGCCGTGGTCCTTTCCATTGTGAACTGCAACAGGGCGTTCGCCTGCACAGGAGAATCGGAAAAAAACACGATTCTAACGATCAGAATGAAGTAGGGCCACGTTGGAAAATACAATATGGACCGGATGTATATATATATATGTATATAGTGTACATATATATATATATATATATCGTAATATATCGTAATATATATATATATATGTGTGTGTTGTATTTGAACAATCTATAAATGGTATATGTGAAATTAATTTTAGAATAACAACACACATCACATCTCAAATAGGACTTATAATGCGCAACACCAACCATGGCTTGCCTGCCGCTCAAAGGCGACCCGGTTCGCATAGGAATCAATGCCTTGGTGATACAAAAAAAAGATATCCAAATGATTATTGATTGTTAATTAATGGCTATTAAGAACCATATAACGATTGAAATACAATGAAATATATATATATATTGGTGATATCAAAGCAAATGACAATAGAAATCATATACCAACGTGAATGGTTATATTATCCATTTAACCACCGAAGATTGGTGATACCATCGCAATGGATCAAGAACCCAAGGTTAATAAGCCCATGATCATCCGGGTGATAACAACCCCTTGTTAGCTAAGTTGGCTTAACGGCATGTTACATTGCCTATATCGGGTTTGTAGGCTGTGGTCGGGTCGACTCATGGGTCGACAAAAATAAATGGGGTTTCGACTCATAGCAGGATATTGAGTTCACCTGCATAGATCTACTCTAATCTCATAGAGTATAACCTGCTTGGTGGCTCATCCCAGCTAGTACCCTCTGGTAAACTAACATAACTATGGAAAATCACCATTTTCAATGGGAAAATCCATTATAAATGGCCATTTTCAATAGCTATGTTAAATTACCAGAGGGTAATTGGATTATAACCCCGGTCACAAGTAGGCTAAGCAGGGGCAAAAAAAACGCTATAACTGGGGTGAAGTTTTACAACTTTACAAAGTGGGATTTTTGCCACCAAGTAATGATACTTACAGATTATAATGTGGTCGTAAACTTCAACGACCCCAGTTTTTTGTGTTATTGGATATACTCCCTGATTTGGGATGATATGACATGACCCAAAAAAAGTGGTTGGTTTGGTTGCGATGAGGTTGATTCATGGCATGAGGGGTTTACCACAGCAAATAAGCATCGACTAGAAAAGCTACTACTGTTGATGGAAGAAATCCTGCACCACCTTGGATGGTTGAAACCCTATAAATAATGGGATAAACCATCTATCAACTGGTGCAGGATTTCTTCCATCCACTGTAGTACATGGGGTCAACAAGCACTTCTCCAGCGAAGTGCTATGCAACTTGCAACGCTGTGTCAGTCCGCTCAGGACGGTGAACCATAGGCCATGAGAACAGAACATGATTGGATCGGGGATCATCATGGCCTATATTAATTACCCTTTGATTATTTAACCCACGGAAGCCACGGATAGATGATTTATCATGATTTGCCTATTAACAAATGGTGAGTTTCCATATATTTAAATATATATATATATGTTACAATGCCACAGGGTATTAATATCAATATGTATTATACCCAATGATGGGGCTGATTCTTGAGCTCACCGGGTATATGGCAAGCAACATATAACACGTTGTCGAAAGATCCTTGTTGTACCCCAGGTGATAGCCATGTCTCAATGAGATCACATGATACATAGATTCAACCATTGGGTATACCAAAGGTTGTTAATTACCAGTAACTACCATTAAACAAATGACACAAATCTGTATTACAATATACTGTATGTGTATATATATACATATACACATGTCCAAGCGTTCCCAAGGATTTTGGGATACCCATGTGTATCATTGTGTCTCCACATCCTGCAGGACAATGCTTTGGTACCAAGCTGCGATAACGCTTCTTGCGCCAGGGATCCTTCGGGGCTGAGTGCGGATTGGAAGGGGAAAGCTATGAAATAGTCACAGTTGAGACCCCATATTTGGGGGATTTAGTGATTGTTTCATATCTTTCCAATGATTATAATGTATATATACATATAGTTGTTTCACTGTTGATTTTGGGGAAACAAACACGGTTTACAGTGAATTATCACTTGAACCAATCCAATGATACCAAGATCCCTGACCTGGAGAAACCAAATGTTGAAATTTAGTCAGCTTAAACATAATAGGCTATCCAGATGTGTTCTTTAAAACTCACCTCTTGATGGTTGCAGGGAAACTCTCTGGGGTTCGAGGGTTCCCAAGTTCTAAATAAAGAATGGTATATAACTATACTCCAAATATTCATAAATATTCCAACTTTAAGATAGTTTAAGCCTCCAAAAAACAACATAAAAAACACCAAATCATCAGATTCTCGCCAGAACCGCCATGTGCAAAACCTCGGGTTCCCACCGGTTCCCACCCGGCACCATCATCCCCACGGACACCGCGCACCTCGGGCATCTCGCCGCGCACTTGGAGGACCAAGGTGTGACTCCAGAAGTCCACATCTTTCACCATGGCTTCGGCGACACGATTCTGCACCTGGGGAAAAAAAAACAGGAAGTTATAGATGATTTATAGATTATTTATAGATGATTTATAGATTTATAGATGATTTATAGATGATTTATAGATTTATAGATTTATAGATGATTTATAGATGATTTATATATTTATAGATGATTTATAGATGATTTATAGATTTATAGATGATTTATTGATTTATAGATTTATAGATGATTTATAGATTTATAGATGATTTATAGATTTATAGATGATTTATAGATGATTTTATAGATGATTTATAGATGATTTATAGATTTATAGATGATTTATAGATGATTTATTGATTTATAGATGATTTATAGATTTATAGATGATTTATAGATTTATAGATTTATAGATGATTTATAGATTTATAGATGATTCATAGATTTATAGATGATTTTATAGATGATTTATAGATGAATTATAGATGAATTATAGATGATTTATAGATGATTTATAGATGATTTATAGATGATTTATAGTGATGATCCCTGGTTATATAGATATGATCCCTGATTTATAGATGATTCATGTTTTAAGAAGATGTGAATTTCATGGGAACTTACTGGGGATTGAATGGAATGATAATCCCCGATTTTGGATTCACATGGAAATATCATTGGGATAGAGTGGGTATAGAATGGGGGATAAGATCTGAATTTATGGGGATGGAAACAAACCCTCTGGTAATGACTAACACTTTAAAGCCATGGCCCACTTGGAGATGATACAGATACATGATGATTTGCCGTTCTTAAACCAGAAGGCTCCAGAAGGTATATGACTAATCAAGAATGCCGCTTTTGTGTCACAAGATCTACTCAAATGATTGAGAACACATTCAACATACATTTGGCTCTGACTGCATGGGCTGTCCAAACAGGGGTGGCAAGTCGTGGAACAAACCTGAACTTGAACCGCCACAAGAAATCATCCAGGAAGCCATGTTCCAATCAAAACCTTAACAATGAGCTGCGATCCTGGATACGGAATAGTGATGAGATGGGTTAAGTATCATTCCATATCATCGCCAATGGTACTTCTTTTGTGCGCGTTCGGTTTCTCCATGGGTTTCTCACATCGCCAAGCGACTGGGTTGTCAATGGAAATCACCACATTCTCCCCAGGTTTGAAACGACAATCCTCTGCCTCAAGGGGAGATCCGGAAATGTTGACCCCCCCGAATTGGATACCCCAGGCCCTGCCAGGCCCTTACCCTTGGCATTCTCTGTTTTGGGGAATCCTAATTTTTACAAAACATGCAAAACAAAAGGGGGTATATATTAGCCCATTTTCAGACACAGCCATAGAGGATGGAGGGTAGGAGCACAAAAACATCCTGATCCCTGAGCTGGGGATCACCAACTCACCATGGCTTTCAATACGAAAATGCAACACAATTTTCGATGATTTGGGGTACCCCCATTCTAGGAAACCTCCATTTAAGGGGTCCAAACATTCAAACAGTTGCTGGGTAGCAATATTGGTAGACATCTACAATGACTTGCCGGTCTATGGTGCAATTCCTTCCTCGTCGAAGCCCCAGTCTTGCCGGAGCTGTGCCCCTTCTTAGTCACCGTCATGTGGGTTTGAATACATTCCCATATTTCGTGCTTGACTCAAAGTGCTGAGCGCTTAAATGGCTAAAATGAAAGTCTCATGATTTAAGGTTTAATTCCACCGTTGGATGGTTAAATGCAAATAATTTATGGTCAAGTCCTCATGTTTGATGGCTAAATCCAAATTGTGTGATATTGATGTAAATCCGGCTAAAAACCACTGTTTGATATGGTTAAAACAAACAAATATTGATGGTATTTGATGGTTCAAAAATGTGTTTGGTGCTCAAATCATTTTTTTAAATCCGCATATTGATGGATAAGTACGGATCATTTCCTATGTTTGATGAAAACCGCATTATCATTGGTTACATCCGGTGAAAAATCACCATGTGTGATAGTTAAATCATGTTAAATCCCCAATGAGACCCCACATTCACCTACTTAGACCTACTTCGCCGCCGGGAGTCTTTGAGGTTCCTGGGAAGGGAGAAATGAACCTCGACCGTATCAAGACTGGGCCAACCTGCCAGCTGTCAACATCAACTGGTCATGGGACGAGATGGGGCGTTATGATGGACTTACAACATCTTAATTCATCTAAGATGGTGATGAAACATATGAAACATAAGGGCCATAAGGGACTGAAACAGTTTTGGGGTCCATATGGCCATCAGAAACTCTTTTTTCGCTGTAGCCAAAACTGTGCATAGTATAGCTTGAGTCTCGACTCTTAGCAGAGTCACCCCTTTTTCAACGCGCCTGGCAGAGGGGCTTGTTTGCTTTCTCTGACTTTGCCTTGATGTTCCACTTTCATGTCCTGAACGTCTGCATGGGCCACTGCATGGGATGACATGGGATGACAAATGGGATGTCATGCTGTACCCCACTGGCAACTGGCAACCCGCTGGTGTGAAAACACCCTAATCAAAGCTGGTTAAACTGCTGCTTGCGACATATTTCCCCACCATGTCTATCAGTCACTGCTAGTCCAATAGACTCAATATCGGTATGCATCAGAACCTGTTGCACTATATGTTGATCTATGTTGGGAAATGAACCTTCGCTATCAGGAAAACTTAAACCATACCAATCTTTCGGCGCTCAGTGGGAACTCAGTAACTAAGAACTCTCTCGGAGAAATATAAATAGACGATGGGTTTCAATATGAAAATGCTCACTGTTTTTGCGGATTTAGAGGTACCACCATTTTACAGAAAGTGTACCCCTCTGGTAAACAGCTTGCAATGGATATCACCACCATAAATAGGTGAAGCATCGAATTAAATGGGCCATCTATACAATTTAACAAACTGTAACAAATGGGCCCGAAAGGTATGGTCACTGGTGAACAAATCCAAAGGGTCCTTGAACGCGATTCCAAAGCTCACCAATTGGTTCAAACCTGGTTGCAGCTGGTGGATCAAGACAGCCATTCTATGGTCACCTACGTCTAACAAACAAATAACCCATCCCCATATTGTATAATAATAACTATTATCATTATATTAATTTGATGATAGTGTTATATATAATCTTATTATATGATATTATTATTACTATTATTATTATCATTATTGTTATTAATATTTTTATTCTTGTGATATATATATATATATATTATGGTCCCTGGTCCAACAATGAGGATACTTCAAGGGTTTTCAGCGGTTTCAATAAGGAACATGCTTCAAATTATTCCATTAGATTCTGCCTTCATCTCATGCTGGGACATGGTGTTTCTCTATATATATATACATACATATTCACATAATATACAATCTATAGATAAGGTATGATAACGGATAACGCATTGTAATAGGCCAACATTCAACACTTGGGGAATTCTCTCGATCCAAAGTTGGATGAACAATTCCAAAACATATGACACACACACACACGCAATGGAAAATCCGCTATATAGTCAATAACCTTCTTGTATACCAGTATGTCCATTCATAGTCATATCCTGTCACATCATTATAACTTCGACTGTTCACCATTTATAGCAACCCGTTGGTATATAATTTGACATAGTTATGGCAAATTTGCCATTGATGGATGATTTATAGTACATACTAGTATATATAATTAAATACATCTTACATATATATTATATATATAATATATCAACAGTGGTGATTTTGCATAGCTATGGCAAATTATCAGAAAGTAAAAGAAACATGGGCACAATCTAGGAAGATATCCTCAGTCGGCTCAATCTGCCCTTCAAGCCACTACGGAAGCGCCAGCGGGAGCGGAAGTTCTGAATCTCCGACATGAGTTCCTGATCGGGGCACCGATGAAGGCACTGCCCTTTGAACATGGCTGGCAAAGGGGGAACCAGAAGTTCAGGCAGCACATGGGGGTCATGGGTGATAGTGACCATGGTTGTTTCAATATTAATTTATGCTCTAATGACTATAGTATGATTTGGGGGACCCTAATTTTAGGAAACGTCCATGTCAAAGCAAATTTGAAATTGCTATTGATGCTTATCAAGGGTGACAATTCTGTTATAGGCAGCATGACTCATGTTGGGCAGTGTCTTTGTAGTACTATGCAATGTCCATTTCTTTTTTTTGGAGTGCTTGTAGTGGCTACAACTGGCTTTATAACCTACTAGGGTGGAATAACTTAGAAGATCTTACAAGCCATCAGTGAACTTCAAGGAAAAAAACAAATCTGGGTGTCAACATCATGCAACACTTTAGCGGTGTTGGAAAAAAAAACACCCATCGGCACTGAAAGCATCTGGTGGCCTTGGCGATCGATAACCTTTGAACCCCCAGAACCAGTGGTCTCCTGCTGAAATCATCTGAGTTCCATGAATCACCAATTTCGGACACCTAGTTTTCGAGAAAACACCACATCCAACTGGACGAATCTGAACTGCAATCCATGGCGAACTCGGCCGGTTTGGATGCCGTCATGTAAAAAACCCACTGTCGTGAGGTCTCAGCATTGATGTCTCATCCCCCCATCCTGGTTTCACCCGTGAAAAAGCCGTTTCACCAGAGCTCCAAACAGAGCAGGATGAAAAAATGGCAGAAATATTTGCAGACCTCCGGATCACGACCTGGCAAGAAGCCGGTGAGGATAGAGCGGCTCATGTGAGAAAACACTGTTTTTTATTCAAGGGGAACTATTTTAGGGGATATGGTCGATAAATTATATCCCACATACCATATTATATACATAGTTATATCCCAAATTATACTGTTGATTGTTTGATTTTCTCAGATTCATTCATATTCCATTATTGGTTAGGTATATATGTATATATATTATATTATATTATATTATATTATATTATATTATATTATATATATACATATGTACCCCTATACATGATAAAACTTAGGCTTTTGCCCTTCACATCCAGCCGCGCCTTGTACAGATCCCCTGAGGGCGTCCAAATCAACTCCTGGACAGGTTGAGTAACTGTAGCTGACAGCAAATCCAACCCCAAAATAAGTTATATTATGGATAACCAGGAGTTATTTGCTAAGTTTTATGTATCGAAAGACTGTAGTTATATCAAATCCACATAAAATATCATGAAATGATAACCATACTATGGAAATCTTGTTATATATATATATATAATTATATTATATATATATATATCCAAACATAATAAGCATCTGATGGAACAGTTATACCATTGGGTTGGATTTGTTATAGTATTAGGGGGTCTATTTTGTGGTTATACTCATAAGATTATATGATATTATATGAATATGATGATAACATATCATATAATATCCACATAGAGAGTATGACGAAAGATAGGAGGGTGTTCTTTGTGAAAACCCCTTGTGGTGATCAGCTACTAACTTGTTTCTACTCGTAGCTTATTTTTTGGGGGGTGGTGCTGGTTACTATCAATTGAATTCAGTGGATTTGATTTCTGAGTGCTCAATTTGCAGCCCATTTACTGACATGTGGATGCCTGTGCACATTGATAGGGGTTTCAGTATTATAGGCATCCCTTCCCCCCAACTATTTTCAGCACCCCCAGAAACCTTGGATCCTTGATTTAGCAGGGATTTTCACATATTTGAGGCCATTTAAGGGAATGGGGTCACTACATCTGAGTCATTCTCACTATTCATCTCGTTGGTCATGGCGCCAAAAACCGGCATGGTCTCCCTCTTGAGATTCTGGTGGCTCGCATCTGTCACATTTACGTGCACAAAGGACACACAGGATTCAGGATGGTCTAAAATTGTTCACTCTTCAAAATTGCGCCCAACCTAAATTCGTTCTATGCCTTCCAGTTTTAAGACACGTCCATTTTCCATATACCAACCCCTTCCATCCCAGCTAGCGTCCTTCCAGTGCCATTTTGGACTCCTCTTCCGTCAAGTTCAAGGCTTTGATGCGCTCCGTGCGACTGGTCGGTGGGATGAAGCCGCTGGACGTTTCGCGGATCCAATTCTCCTTGCTGTCCGTAAAGCTCCAGCCCTGACGGCAGATGTGGCCTTTAAAAAACGTCTGCCAGGTCTAGGTGACAGAATCCTGGTTCTATCCTGGCCATGGTTGTAGCATGGTTAGACCTTCTGGTTCTATTCTGAATAGCTACAAATCTACAGAACTGATCTTAATGGTTCTATTTTCTAGTGATTTGATCTCTTGGTGACTCATTTCAACCAACCACTTGGCTCAATCTCCCCCCATGCCGCGCCTGTTTGGGTGGTACGTTGCCTTCCGACGTCCCCACGCAGCGGGCGAAGATATGGCCACCACCACCGATCTCGGAGGCAATGTACCTGGTAGCGTCTGGGGCCGAAGGCCAAGGGAAAAAAATTGGATTTATGGCTAATATAGCGAGGGCTTGTGGTAGATAGATAGATAGATAGATAGATAGATAGATAGAAAGATAGATATATAGATAGATAGATAGCTAGCTAGATAGATAGAAAGATACATAGATAGATAGATAGATAGATAGGTAGATAGATAGATAGAAAGAAAGATAGATAGATAAGATAGATAAGAGAGATAAGATAGATAAGATAGATAAGATAGATAAGAGAGATAAAATAGATAAGATAGATAAGATCGATAATACATATATATATATATATAAGAAAGATAAGATAGATAAGATAAGATAAGATAAGATAAGATAAGATAGATAGATAGATAGATAGATAGATTAAATAGATTAGGTAGATTAGGTAGATAGATAGATAGATAGATAAATAAATAGATAGATAGATAAATATATAAGATATATAAGATATAAAAGATATATAAGATATATAAGACAAGATAAGATAATAAAATATAATATAATATAAGATAAGAAAAATAGATCAAATTAGATAGATAGATGGATAGATAGATAGATAGATAGGAGAGATAGAGATATAGAGAAATAGATAGATATGATAGAAAAGATAGATAAGATAGATAAGATAGATAGGATTGATAAGATTGATAAGATAGAAAAAATAGATAAGATAGATAAGATAGATATGATAGATAAGATAGATAGATCGATTAGACAGATTAGATAGATTAGATAGATTAGATAGATTAGATAGATAGATAGATAGATAGATAGATAGGATAGATAGATAGATAGATAGATAGATCGATAGATAGATAGATAGACAGGTAGATAGACAGGTAGATAGATAGATAGATAGTTAGATAGATTAGATAGATTAGGTAGGTTAGGTAGATTAGATAGATAAGATAGATTAGACAGATTAGATAGATAGAAATATAGATACATAGATAGATAGATGGATAGATAGATAGATAGATAGATAGATAGATAGATAGATAGATAGATAATTTTATAAGATATATAAGATAAGATAAGATAATATAATATAAGAAAATATAAGAAACGATTAGATAAAATTAGATAGATAGATGGATAGATAGATAGATAGATAGAGAGATAGAGATATAGAGATATAGATAGATATGATAGATAAGATAGATAAGATAGCTAAGATTGATAAGATTGATAAGATTGATAAGATTGATAAGATTGATAAGATAGATAAGATAGATACGATAGATACGATAGGTAAGATAGATAAGATAGATAAGAGAGATAAGATTGGTAAGATAGATAAGATAGATACGATAGATACGATAGGTAAGATAGATAAGATAGATAAGATAGATAAGATAGATAAGATAAGATAAGATACGATAAGATAAGATAAGATTAGATAAGATTAGATAGATAGATAGATAGATAGCTAGCTAGCTAGATAGATAGATAGATAGATAGATAAATATATATATATATATAATTACACATATATATATGTATAATTATACATATATATCTATAAGTTGCTACTGTATAATTGAAGGAATTTACAACTAAACTATATAATAAACTTATAACATCTTATTACTCGAGGGCTGATGGGACCTGAACAGCCAGTTGAAGTGGCTTCCGATATGTTCAAGGTAACTCGTGGAGAACGTGATCAGGATATACATGCATTACATACTGGTTATTTAACATAGCCATGGTATAGATGGCCCATTTATAGATGGTTTACCTGGCTTTACCTATTAAAACTGGTGATTTTCCATGGCTATGTTAAATAACCAGAGGGTATCATTGCATACTATACACATTATAGTTTAAGACTGGCTGGGTCGCATCACTGCATTACCAAACCGAGACACAAGCGATTTCTGTAACCCCTCATTTCGCCACAGGCACGATATGAAACGATTATGAAAGCACAGCAACTCAGGACAGGAAAGCAAGAAGGTGAGGAAACAGAAATGGTAACAATGTTCTCAACTGACTCGGAAGTTACATACATACATCAAGGTTCTTTGATTTTATGATTTTCCTTCGCAAAAAAAAACTCCTTGCAACAGCCACTTCCCGACCGCAACGCAACTTTTCAACCAAGTTGCCAGCCACTCTCCCGATCCCTTGCTGTCTCATCAGGAGTCAATGCAGCGTCCCAATAGAAGCAACGGTAGCGGCGAGAAAAGCCCATTTGCTTCCTCAGATCCACAAGACCATGAACTTGTGACCTATAAATCGATCCACAACTGGGGTATACCAACGGAAAACGGATGAACATGGTGACAAACTGGACAAACCCAACTGATCTTGTGTGATCCATGCACGATTTTCATCCACGGACCATTTTTGGGCACACAAACAAGGGTGGTCAGTGGTCAAACATCAAGGCCTCTCAAAAACGGATCATTTCCAGTACGAACCATCCCATTTATCCAAGCACATCGAGGTTCTGGTAGATGGGTCGCAAATGGCCCAGCAAGTCTTTTCGACCAAGTTGGCGTTGATACAGCCCATTCAGCTCAGGCTTAAAACGGCAACCAGCAAATTCCAGCCTGTGCAGGCAAGTGGTGATAGAAAGTGAGAACTATATGCTTTGGGTTAAACAAAAAAACATGGAACCCCTTAATCTTGCACTAACTGCACACAAGTAGACTTTACAGATCAGAATTAAACCACCCCGCCGTTGGTATCTTAAATCATCCAATTTCAGATCCCACTTCTAGCCCGTTTGCAACTGTTGTCCTTTCAAAGATTTCTCTGTGTTTTCTGAGTGATGTGAACCCTGAAACCAAGTTTTCCTGCGAAACTTGCATTATATTATATCTTTAAATTTAAACCCCACTTTTTGCGACTTCCATGTTCTCTGAATGTATGTGCCTGAAGATGGTGTATATCCCAATTAGAGCCATTTTGACAAGTTAAATGATGATAAACCATCAACTTTTGGGATACTTCATTTCCAGACAAAGCCATATCTTAATTTAATTTTAATCGCGCGACATGGGCGGCAAGTCCGTCTCAGCCACCAAGTCCAGGTCCAGCTCTCCGGAATCGTCGTTGGTGGCCCCTCTGAAGACATCGTTCCTGTCATCTATTCTGATCTCGTATGGAATCAGTGGGATAAAATGACCGTCCTTGGAGCGGGAAAGGTTCACCGAAGCTGGACAGTGTGGAACGGGGCCGGTGCCAGGTGCCGGATTGATGTTGGTGGGATAAGAAATAGCAACCACCAAGGCCCAAGGCTTTGATTTGATGATTTTTTAAGTGACTTGTATCAGATTGTCATTGGCATGGCCAGTATATGATCACGCGCTCTTTCGAATAAACACAACTGAATAGGAAAAACAACTTTTATTGTAGACAAATGTGGATCATATCCTTTGTTGGCAACATAACTGGTTGGTGGTTTCAACCCCTCTGAAAAATATTAGTCAGTTGGGATTATTATTCCCAATATATGGCAAAATACTAAATGTTCCAAACCACCAACCAGATTATGTCAAACAGCATTTCTGGACAAATTGTAATAATTGACTAATCCAAAAGAATCATTGGCCATTCGATAGTTCTATACATCCAATTCCGACCAGCTGCAGGTGGAAGGCCAAAGTTCAAAGCACAACGCACCTTGGTGCAGAAAAAAATCCTGAGTTTGTGACAGAAACGGGAAAACACACATAGGCAAAAAAAATACTTTACTTCGTGTGATCCCCACCATGACATTTATACATTTTCTTACTGGCAAATCTTCTGGCATTCTATCTGACATATCTTTTGGCATTCTATCTGGCATATCTTCTGGCATATGTTCTGGCATATTTTCTGGCATTCTATCTGGCAAATCTTCTGGCATATCTTCTGGCATTCTATCTGACATTGCATCTGGCATATTTTCTGGCATTCTATCTGGCATATCTTCTGGCATATTATCTGGCAAATCTTCTGGCATTCTATCTGGCATTCTATCTAGCATATCTTCCGGCATATGTTCTGGCATATCTTCTGGCATTCTATCTGGTATATCTTCTGGCATTCTATCTGGCATATCTTCTGGCATATTATCTGGCAAATCTTCTGGCATTCTATCTTCTAACTTTCTTCTGCACATTCTTTGTCCCATATCTTCCTACATGAGGTCCGGCAGGGAACACTTGGCGTGGATACTCGCGGTTGAGGTCCGGCAGGGAACACTGGGCGTGGATGGTCGTGGTTGAGGTCCGGCATGGGAACACTGGGCGGGGATGGTCGTGGTTGAGGTCCGGCAGGGAACACTGGGCGTGGATGGTCGTGGTGGAGGTCCGACAGAGAACACTGTGCGTCGAGGGTCGCGGTTGAGCAGACTGACATAAAATCTAACAACCCTCACCTGGCAGGTGGGGAACAAACTTGTGTTCGTTCAACATGTTGCGATAGTGACCATGCAGCATCGTAAACAACACAGCAAGACCTTTGTGCCCATGTACCCTTTTTTAAACAAAACCATCTGTAGTTAAAAAGAAATGGCAAATGCAGGACTTCATTGTGACAGAAGCATACTATTTTTTGCCATCAACATGGAAACAACACCACAAAACAATTATCCTGCTTTGATGACTGCTACGATATAACCACTGACACATCATTGATCTCAAATTCATGGACCATCTCAGCTTTGTTAATGGCAATCCCACATACCATTGTATCTTAAAGCCAGAAATCCATCAATTATAGACACATTTTCAGGTGTCAATCCTCTCTTTCATCCATCTTCAAACTCAACTATAGAACATGTTCATCTATATATAGTTTCTATTAGTTTCCCATAGAGGATCCCCATGAATTTCGATATAAAGCATGCAGGTTTCCCAAAAATAGGGGTACCACTAGTCACTAGTTCTCATCCCAGCTTTGACTTGTATGTTTTTCCATGAAATCAACCATCCAGCAGCGTTTTTGGAGTACCTCCACATGATAAAACCCACCGTCAAAACCACCGTTTTTGCCCCCATTTTTTTCGGTCCATCGAGGTACCAGGGCGTGCGGCGCCTCGCTGGCCAGTAAGGTGCCCACCAGGGCGGCAAAGGTCTGGCGGCGAGATCAGGTGCGTCTGGCCCCCAAAAAGAAGTGGATCTACCGTAACAAATGTTGAAATGTATATATATATATAAGATAATTAGAAACATATATAGTTGTGAAACATCTAGTATTGGTGTGTACATATATATATATATTATGTTGATATGTTGATATCTATATTACCTATATATGTTTAAATATCCTATATATATAAAACTATATATATATATGTGATAGCAACTAAATAGATAGTTATGAAATATATCTAATTCATTCTATGGTGGTTACTATATAATCTCTGATCGGATATATTTTTTTTACGGTAAACGTAATCCCTTGCAGCGATCCCTTGCAGCCATCAAGACTTGATTGACTTGATTTACTTAAATTGAACAGAGTAGATAATTATTAATTATTATCATTATAATTATTATTATTGCTATTATTATTCATACTATATTGATACATCCTTGGATGTATTACATATTACACATTGTATATATATATATATT
This sequence comes from Cladocopium goreaui, assembly GCA_947184155.2. NCBI lineage: Eukaryota > Dinophyceae > Suessiales > Symbiodiniaceae > Cladocopium > Cladocopium goreaui. The sequence goes on along the minus strand of CAMXCT020000236.1, from coordinate 371,687 downwards.
GTTGGGTGGGAAACTATATGATTATATATGTTATTTTGGTCGATGCTGCTTGGGGACTGAAATATGATTTGTGTCAATAATGAACATAATCTAACATTTGCGTGCAATATATATATATATTATATATTATAGCTATGGTTATTTATGGATATTAAATGATACTTAGAAGCTGCTGGTTTTGCTAATGTGTTACAAGATTTACGCATGTTATTAACAATTTGATAAGTGCTTCCTAATAAGGTTGTAAACCATTATAACAGTGTATAACATATTCTAAAAATTCTAGAAGTTATGTATGTTAGGTAATGTATGTTAAAGGTTATGCTAATTCTTGTAATTATGTTAAAACATTAGCAGAATTGTAAATAGTTAGCTAAAAACACCCTAAAATTAAGATATCCCAAAAATGTCATTCCAAACGCCAAAGAAACCAAGGCTAAAGAAGTTTTCTTTACAAAAACACCATGGTGCGCTTCAGCCTTGGCCTTCACTTTGCAAGACTATAAGGACTCATGAATAACCATTGCAGGCTCCATGAGTAACCATTGCAGGCTCCATAAGTAGCCACTGCAGGCTTCATGAATAGCCATTGCAGGCACCATGACTAGCCATTGCAGGCTTCTTTCAGCTCTTGGAAGCTTCTTCTGCTAAGCCCTTGCAGGCTCACATGCAACAGCCGTTGCAGGCTTCAATTTCCAACCAATACATGGCAGCTGCATTTCTGGCAGCTTCTATGGCTAGAAGCAACCATGCGCAACAAACAAGCATGACAAAGGAGCAAGCACGTTCAACACAGGTGAATACAGCTACCAGAAGGCTTTTGCAAAGGTGTGCAACAACCCACCATGTAGTTCGCCACCCAGGGCAGTGCACATGCATTTTTCCAGTGCTGGGAATTTTGATTGTCGCCAAAATAGCCATGTCTCTCCCTTGGGTGAAGGAAGTCCAGAAGTTGTTGGCAGATGATGCTTTGCCTATCAACATGAAGGCATCAAAGACAATGGCAGAGCTGGAGAAAGCAGGGATGGTGTGGAGCAGCAAGCTGAAACCAAATCAGGTGCTGGTACATCCCCAGAACAGATCTGGGCAGATGTGCAACCCACACGATGTCCTGCAAAAAGGCCTTGCCATTTCAGAAGTGGGATGGGAGCTGGCAAAGGTCAGGTCACCTGTTGGCGTCCAAATTGGCTCAGGGGCCCAAAGGGATGCAATCTTTGATGCCAATCAGAGGTTGCATGACCAATCTGGCGGGATTATGGCAAAGCCATCTGGCCAAGAGACCATTGCCTCAATTTCAGCCAGCCACACAACTGCTTTTTTGAGATGCGTGGAAAATGGCTGCAAGCTTCCTGATGATACTTCAATCGAGCAGCTGCTACATCAAGGTGATGACTTGCAGACGATGATTTCAGATGGCTGGCTTTGGACAGTGGTATCTGCCAAGGTGGAAGAAGAAGTTCCTGCAGTATTGTCAGTGCTGCAGCAAGCATACAACTGTCACTTAATTTGCTAAGGATGTTTTGTGTGACATGCTTCCCCAAAGTTGCTAAGGGACTTTTTTTGCTTTTCCTTTTCGCCATTTGCAACTAGGCGACCACAGCATCGCCAAAGCGCCCAATGAGTTGGAAGTGGCCCTTAGTATTGCAAGTTTCTACAGGATGCAGCCAGAAGGGCAAAAGGACCTCAAGAAAGCAGTTGCTCAAGCTGCTGCTTCAGTCCCCCCTTGCAAAGCTTACATCAAGTCTGTGGGCGACTTCGTGGCTAATTTTGCTGGTGGAGAGTCCTTTGAATTGCTGAAGTACCTGGACTACATTGGTGCCTCAGCTGCATGAAAACCGAAAGCTAGTAAAAGCTTCTGCTTCCATGTGCAAGTGTCTGTGTAGCTAATGCAAGCTTGCCAAAACCAAAGCCAATAAAGGCTTCTGGTGCCTTTTCGATTTTTTCAAGCTGAGACCAGCTACATACAGAGCCAGAGCCAATAAAGGCCCCTGCCACATTTTGCAAGTTTTGGTGTTGTAATGCGCATGGCAAAGCTAAGGCAAACACTTTGGTGGAACCACGCGCTTTGGTGAGGAATTCACCAACCTCTTAGCCCATTGCGACTGGAAGGAGCCAAGCACCACCTTTCCTTTCATTCGGGTGGCTTTGGCATGCTGCCAGATCACCGCGTCAAAGCATGCCATCAAGGATGGCTTCAGGAGGCTGGTGGTGAAAGCAGACTGGGACAAGTTGAAGAACAAGAAAATGGTGCCAGAAGTTTTGAAAGCAGAAGCTATCATGCATGCAGGCTGGAATATGGCGACGCATGCCCAGCTACCTTTGGAAAAAATGGCACTGCCATTTGGGAAGCTGCAAATGCGCCTTGCTTTGCATCTCTTGCAGAAAAAAGGAAGGGAGATGGTGCAGTACAAGGACATGGCAGAGATCAAAGAGAAATTTGCAAAGGACATTGTGAATGTCACCACCAATCCAGAGCAAAGTTCCCAGGCTGCTGCAAGCTCCGATGACAAGAGTTCTGTGAAGGCTTTGGCTGAAGCCACTGATGCCAAAGCCATTGCTTTGCAGGCCCAGAAGCACATCAAGCTGGGGGGCCACTACACCTTCAAGAATGAGACGAAGATTTGGCTCTTGACAGATGTGACAGATGAAAGGGTGAAGTTGGTACATAGGCCCTTCTTCGAACCTGAGGAGAGGAAGGAAGTCTTGCACAAAGATTTGAAAATCTTGAAAGAATGGACCAAGCAAGTACCTCACTTGGTTGGTGACGCTGTGAGGTCCAAGATGCTTCCTTGTGCTTCTCCATTTATGCAGGAGGAGTTGGCCAAAGCTCGAGCACAAGTTGCCTTGTATGAGAAATTCCAAGAGCACCTCAACTGCATTACTGTGTTGTGGCAAAGGTGGCTTCTGAACGTGTTATTAAAATGTCTTTGTGTAATGTTCTGTGTGCTTTTTCAGCATCAGGATTGGAGACGTGGATGTGCTGGTTTCCAATCAGAACCAGATCTTTGCTGGCAGCAAGATCAACAAGGGCAAGCTGTTACTGCTTCCTATGGGCTCCTTGCAAGTAGCCTCTGCTGACCAAGTTTCGAAGACACAGTGCATCATCACTTCCAATGACTTAGTTGGCCAAGTCTATGTGGTGCAACCATGGAGGTGCGATTTCCAAAAGGGGAGTGGGCTGTTCATCCCATATTGGATGGTCAAGGAAGCAGCAAAACCTGAAGATGCTTGCTTGCAAAAGCATTCAGTGAAACTTGGCCCTTTGCACATCCCTGCGTACACCAACAAGAAGCAAATTGACAAGGGTGTTGCCTTGCTTTGTGAGCCATCAGAAGATGGAACGAAGAAGAGGAAGGTCAAATGAGCTGCCCTGCCACTTGTCCAGCGCCTACATGTGCAAACATGCTTCAACATTTGACTGCTGCATCTGTGATCCAAAAGAACTTGCCGAGCTTCAAGCCAATGGAGGCTGGTGTAAACAGCTTTTTGATGTGCTTGGGTGGCTGGCAGCTCTTACAGGCTGGCATGGGTCCCCAGCTTCTGCAAGCTTTGTTCCCTTCAAGGGTTTCAGTTTTACTCTTTGTCTCTTTTGGCTCTCTAGGGTTCTGCCACTTGCTTGTGCAACCAGCCATGCAGGTCTCTGAAGTCATTGCGTTGACTTACAGGGATGGGCCCCAAGTCTATCTTCCTGACAGCCTGGTCCTTCACGGTGATGATGGAGAAAAAATTTTGAAGCTTAGGGCAAGCAACCACATTATCACTAGGCTGGTGCTTGGTCAAATGCCTGCCTACAAGGAGGTCAAGAACCCCTCTCTGGCAGCTTCGCCCCAGCTGAAGGCCATCCAGGAGAAGATCAAGGAAGCTGTTGGCATTTCAGTTTCTGCCATGGAAGCAGAAGGGCCAGACCCCTTTGAAGATGAGAAAACAGAAAGCGTTGAGAAAGATGAGAAGGGCCCCAAGAAGAATGAGTACAAGGATAAATTGCTCAAGGCCCCTCCAAAAGTCTCTGTCCAGCTTGGCTCCCATGCGGTGGAATTGAAAACGCCAAAGTCTTGGAAGGAAACCGACATCCTGGTGCCCTTGGACCCTGCCTCGCTTACAACGGTCTGTGATTTTATCATGGAAAATATTGATGAGTGTCTTACAAAAGGAAACAAAAGGAGCTATGTGAAGAGTGGCACCCACACCAAGAAGCCAAGACTTGATGAGTCAGATTGACCTACTTGTGCGCAGGTGGCTGGCAAAAAAGGAGCTGGTTTTTCTCTAAGCTTTTAAAAGCTGAGTTTCAGCAACTAGATGCTTCTCTTGTTTCACATGTAGCCTGTGCAGGCTGGTGTTTCAGTTAGTAAAAGCTGTTCTTGTTATAGTCAATTCAATTTCTGCGCTGGCTGTACCTATGGCTAAATGTATGTGCTTTGCTTATAGTTTTTCCTCTACAAGTGGGGCATGGATCCCAACAAGTGGACGTCCCTGTGCGCGGAATGGGCAGACAGGGCCCAAGAGCTGGAGGTGCCTGGGACAAAATCATGTTTTGAGTTTAGTTACCACAAAAAAAAACTGATTCTACCTTAAATAAAACCTTAGTGGGATAAAAAAAACTGAGCCACATTCAAAAAACTAGGCATGTTGTTACTTCTTAGGGTGGATATGAAATGTTTTTTTGTCCCACACACCATGTCAGGAAGAGGGGAAGGCAGCTGAAAGAGCATGGTATCAGAAGGACAGCATGGGGTGGTGTTTTAGGAATGGGTTTTTGTTTGTCTGTTTGTGTGTGCGTGTCTGTGTTTGGATTTGTTTGGGTTTGTGTGTGTTATTGTTTTCTTCAGCCACCGCAGGCTCAATTTCATTGGTTTTGCTTTGGCACCGCATGCTTGGGTGTGACAGGTGGTGGCAGAAGCTTCTGAGCCAGCGGATGGGCAAGAAAAAGTAAAGGAGGAGGCACACACACACACTCCTTACAAGGGCTATTTTGTTTTAATGCTGGCATGGTTTCCACATCTTACTGTCTGATATGACAAAAATGCAGGAATATGAAGAAGTACAGGAGGAGCCCTTGGAGGATCCCAAAGTCAAAGACCGCGACAAGGACACAGCAACTTTGCTAAAAATCACCAATATAGCCACTAGAGGCTTTTGAGATCATGCTCAGGCTTAGCCTTTACAGGCTCAAATTTCATTAGCCTTTACAGGCTCAAATTTCATTAGCCTTTGCAGGCTCAAAATTTATGTGCAATTTCTGTTGCTTATGAGATATCTGAGGAACCTCCATCACCAAGAGGTGAACCCAGCGCAAAAGAAATTCAGGCACTGAAGGCTCGACAGCAAGAATTGGTGTATGTTTAAAGCAGTAACTTGTATTGTTGTATTATAGTACATTCCTTTTCACCAGCTTGGCAGGCACAACCACTGGAAGGAGAACCTGCACCCAAGAGAAGGAAGGTTGGCAGACTACCTCCCCCTCTGAACAAGCGTGTAGGACCTGTTCCTGGACCAGATCAAAATATGTTTTTATTTGCTATTGCTCTTGTCAGTCTTTAGCCTGTCAAGGCTCAACATCAATGCTTAGCCAATAGAGGCTCAAGTATATTAGTTTGCAGTTTTTAGCAAGCAAGTATGCCTACCTGAGGCTGCAGCTACAAGCAAGGCAAAAGCTGTACCAGCAGTACCTCCAGCTCCAGTGAGTCCAGTGACTCCACCTGCACAAGCACCAGTAACACCTCCCAAGAGCGCACCCGCAGTACCTTGCAAGGACGAGGACGAGGAGAAGTTGAACAAAGAGCTGATTGCTGCAGTAGCAGCATACCAACAAGGCCAAGTTCAAGCCCAGCATGGTGTAGCAGACCAACCCGACGACCATCAGCAGCAGGAAAAATATGAGTATGGCTGGGATGGCGACACCTGGTGGGAGAAAGACTTGGGCAACAAGGACGAAGAGGCATGGTGTTACTGGAGAAAGGACACAGGATGGGGCAGGTGGATCAACAGAGCAGCATCCTAGCAGCATGTGCACTTTTTGTCTTTCAAACCTTTTATGTGACCCAAAGCCTTTATAGGCCCACATCAAACTTCATGAATCATCCTACACCTGAGGCACCAGAGAACATGAAGGCTGGTGGCTGGCTCAACAAGTGCACAGCTCTCTGTCACCTATGGAAGAATAAGAAGACCGACATGCTGGACAAAGCCTTGGAACGACTCAGTGAGCACCATAGCCTGAAAAGTTCTACTGCCAGATTGGAGAGGAAGGTCCGTGAGGAAGGCGACAGAGCCTACAAGAGGTTCCTGTAAAAATGCTGCCTGAAGAAACATCTTCCAAAGGCTTGTGGAAAAATGAGCTGGTTGAAGCCCTGCAGTAGCCTTTAGAGGCTCATTCTTTTGGCCTATATAGGCTTCAGGTCTAGCAGTATTTGAGCTTTAGACTATATCATTGGATCGCTATTTATTTTTGGTGATTTGCTTGGCTCAACCATAAGGACATCAGGAAAAAATCAAAGTTTTTGCACGCAAAGATGTTAGAAGAAACCATATGTGGCTTTAATCTTCAAGGTAAATTTAAAATCGAGAATGAAACATGTTAAATTTCACGTTAGCCAGCTAAATTCAAAAGTCAAATTTTAGGGTTTCAATTTAGCCAGCTAAATTCAAATGTCAAAATTTGGGATTTCAATTTAGCCAGCTAAATTCAAATATCAAAATTTGGGATTTCAATTTAGCCAGCTAAATTCAAATGTCAAAAATTGGGATTTCAATTTAGCCAGCTAAATTCAAATATCAAATTTTGGGATTTCAAATTAGCCAGCTAAATTCAAAACTCAAATATCAAAAATTCAAAACAAAAGCATTAACACTTTAAGTTAGCTCGACTAAGCTACCACTGATAGAGCCATGGCAGAAAACACCCACATTCTAGAGGAGTTCAGCGATGACGAAATTGCCAATCCTTTCATAATTGGAGACATCATTTTGGATGGTGATGAAGATTCTCAAGTTGCTGTATGGGAAGATGGTGCTCCCACCTGGTGGGCCTTGCAATTTGCAAAGTGGAGGCGGTATTTCAACATTCCTTGGGAAGGACCTGCAGCTCCAGCTTCTACACAACCTAGACAGCCTGATGATCCTAGTCCTGATGAAGACCACAACACAGAGGTGAAAAGAGGAAACAAAAGATCATCTGAGGAAGCAGGCCTGGACATGAATTAGTTTGCATGTGGTGTTCTTGCACCTAGAAGAAATTCATGGTTCAACCTAGAACCTTGCAGCGCTTTTGTACAAATTAACTTCACTAAGCTTTGCAAATTGGACCTGGAGGAAAAATATAGCACAACAAGCCGTCACTGGATGCTGCAGGATTCGAGTCAGCTCTTTAAACCTACAAAGAGCATGGTGGTTGCAGAAAAGCATCAACAAATCTCTCAAGCCCTTGATGGTAAAACAATTCTTGGATAGCCTGTAAAGGCTCATGTTGGTGCTGTGGTTTTTGCAGCCTGTGAAGGCTTCAGCTTCCAAAGCCTGTAAAAGCTACTTGGGCTTTCAAATTGCAATGCTTCTAGGCCAGTGCAAGCTTCCTTGGTCCAATACATTCTTTTGCTGTTTGCAGCATTTGGTCTTAGACTTTGGCGCTGCCTGCAGGTCCAAACAAAATGTCTTGGACATCTGCTGACATAAGTGTAGAAATTGATGCGATGACCAGACTGCTGCAAGCGAGACCTGGTGTCATTGACCTAGAGGACAAGCTTTGCAATTCTTTGAAGAACAAGCTCAAGAGCATCTTAAACATTGAAGCAAGCGCCTTGGTTCAGATCTATGACACCGCAAGGTCTGCCAATCTTCCTGATCGCATCAGGCAAGAAATTCTTAGCACATTGGATGGTATGGCAGTTGGCGAGGTTCTGGAGCCTCAATGTGTTGGGAAGGTGGTTGCTTCTTCACAAGATTGCAAGACTTTCCACAAGTACCTCACTGCCAAGGACATCTCTGCGCTTCAGAGTGCTTCTATGTGGGAAGGATGCGACATTTTGGCTTCCAGATTGCGACTGTTGGGGGTCGAAGGCATGAAGGAGAGCTTGAAGCGACTCTGTTGTGGCATTCTGGTGTGGCTGGAAAGGGAAAAGACTCAGAAGCTTCCACACCCTGACTTGGTCTACAATCTGAGCAAGCATATGATGCAAGCTCTGCAGACTTCTCCCACAGAGATTCCAGAGAAAGCGATGAAATTGGCCAAGTATCCGGATGACCCTCAAGGAATGAATGCTCAACACTTCGCTGCTGCCTACAAGGATGAAAAGCCAGCAAAGATGGATTTTCCTGGTTTGGCAGCCCTCTTGAACCCCAAGACTGTGCCTGTCAGAAACAGCAGCAGCTCTGTGAATGCCAACAAGGAACCTTAACTTCACAGTCAAGTTTCCTTTTCTACAAGTACAACTTGCTAGCTCCACAAGCCTGTGCAGGCTTCTCCTTTTCAATCATTCTATTTTGGGTAACATGTTGTGCATCTAAGGACAACAAGCTGGCCACCCAAGCGCAAGTGCAACCAACAGGTACTTCCGGTTCTGCAGCTGTTGCAGATGAAGTGATTTGGAAGATTCTGGGCCGCTTTTCTGAGGTGGGCGACAGAATTTTGGCAAGAGGGGCTAGTGGAGCAAACATTCAGCTTTTGGACCCTGGAGAGAAGCCAGCTTCCAGCGCCACAGCTTCGCAGCCTTTGCCCCTGACGGGTCCTGTGACCAGTAGCCTTCCAGCCTTAGAAGACCAACAAAAGCATGATCAGCAACAGATTCCTGCTGCCAATGAGAATTCCCGGAAATCTTTGGAGGAGTTCGAAGAACAGAACATGCAGCAGCTTCTGCAAAGAGAGCAAAGGAGCAAAGTGAAGAAAGTTGAGAAAGCTGTCAAAGCTGCTGCACTAAGTGGCAAAGGCGGGAAAGCCAAAGGCAAAGGTGCCAAGAGCTCTGCCAAAGTGGGATCTCATAGAAAGCAAGCCATGAAGAGGCCTGCAGCTTCAACCGCTAGCAGCAGTGCCTGCAAAGCAAAGGCAAAAGCCTATCCTTCAGCTTCTGCTGGGAGCTTGCCACGAGCTTCAGTGCCTGAGAAGAGAGGCTGCTCCAAGTGCAGAGCCAATGGGTGCCCTCAGTGCAGAGACCCAAGTTTCAGCGGGCAAATTTGGCTTAAGTCTGAATATTTGGCTTATGCAAAGCTCCATGGCTTGAAGTAGCGCCACAAGTGGGTTATGATGTGCATTCAAAGAAGTGCATCACTTAGGGGTTTCACAGCTGGTCACACCTGGCCAGCTGTGCTGGAACACCTTCCAAGGTGAGACTACAATCGCAGCAGCTTGAAAACAAATCTCTTTTGGCATGTAATGCCCAGTCAGCTGCTGCAAGCTTTTGTCCACATTTTGACAAAGCTCCTATAAGCTTTGTCTGTTTGGGTGCTTCTTGCTTTTGTTGGCATTGGTACTCAAGCAGCATCTTGGTTCGAAACTGAAAATGATTAGCAATAGTGACTCTGAGGGATGCACCGCCGTCCTCAAGACTTGGGTCCACAGGGATGGCACCAAGACCTACTGGCATGTCACCACCTTGCCTGGAGGACTGCTGATCTTCTAGTCTTTGGTTGTGCTTCCAATACAAAAAACATCACCATGTGAAGCAAATTCTTGCCATACCAGGATGGATGGAGTGGAAACCACTGAATGACTTCATGCGTGGCATCAGTGGCAACATGGGCCTTTCTGAAAGTCAATTTGAATGCGCACTGACTGAAGTGAAGTATTACATGGAGTTTGGCAAAATGCCATCTGTGGAGGACTTGGCGCCAGAACACTTCTGAAACCTTTCAGCATCAGCAAAAAGGCAAAAAGGCCATTGCAGAGCACCTAGCAGCCAGCCAGTACAGGCTCAATGGCCAATAGCCAATGGAGGCTTCCAAGCAGCCAGCCTTTGCAGGCTCAATTCCTAATAGCCAATGGAGGCTTCCAAGCAACCAGCCTTTGAAGGCTCAATGAATTCCCATTAGCCCATGGAGGCTTCAAACTCCCCCTTTTGCTCACTTGCCACCTGCCTTTGGTGCTTCAATCACCTTTCAGCCTATGCTATTTCTTGCTGCAGCTGAGACCAGCTCAGGACAGTGCATGGCACATAATCCCAGAGGATTTTTTTTGAAGTTTGAACAGAAGCATGTTCCATCCACTTTGCGTCCATGTGGTTCGACATGCTAAGCACTTGTGGCAGCTTTAGTTAGATTTGGAAGCCATGGGTGATGGCCAGCCAGATGCAAAGAAGAGAAAGATCAGCGACTTGAGGGCTTCCCTTCCTTTCTGTTCCCAAAGTGCTTTAGCTGCCATTTGCAAGGAGATTGACAAAGGTGGGCTACCTGAAAAACATTCCCGACATGCCATTTGGGAGGAAACCAACAACTTCTTGGAAGACTCAAGCATGTCCATGTATGGGCCTCTTTTTCAGACAGCAGAAGCCACCACAGTGGACAATACAAAGAAACAAGTCCTTTACCTCAACTTTCTGTCTTTGCTGGCTGGTGCTTTCCGCCAAGGAGGTGCGTTCACTGACTTTTTGCTCCACTTGCATGCGAAGGTGCCATCATCTTTCACCAAGCCTTGGAGATGTGTGGCATACGCTGATGAGATGCACCCAGGGAACATGTTGAATTCCTCATCCAGGAAAGCTTGGTGTATTTACATATCATTTTTGGAGCTCAACAGGTTCTTGACGAAGTCTGATTGTTGGTTCTGCATAGCCATTTGCAGAAGTGCAGAAATTTGCAACCTTGCAGCAGGTATGTCACAAATGTTTCGCTTGGTCTTAGAAAGTATCTTTGCAGATGGGTTGCCAGAGACAGGTGTGCTCTTGACATCATCCAAGGGGTCTTTGAGGCTGCATTTCACCCTGAGCATGATTTTGCAAGATGGTGGCGCCCAAAAGTCAGTGTGGTCCAATAGGCAGGACACAGGGAGCAAACCTTGCTTCCTTTGCAAGAATTTGTTCCAGTTGAAGGATGCAGACACTCTGGAAGGAGGCGGAGGCAAGGTGTTCAGCAATTTTTTGAAGTTTGATCAGCTGCAGATTGCTACAGATGAAGAGGTGATCAGCAGCTGGCAAAGACTAGCCAGCAAATGCAACAACATGCCAAAGAAAGAGTTTGAGAGATGGCAGCAGGCTGTCGGGACGAGCTATTCTCCACATGCTTTGCTGTCTAGCGAGAAATTGCTCACCTGCAATGTGCTGAAGCCTGTGTCTCTGTACTGCTTCGACTACATGCATGGCCTTTGCAGTCATGGGGTGCTCAATGACATCATTTTTTTGGTTTTGGAAAGCATCCACAACTTTGGGTACAAAGTTTGGGGCAATCTCGCAAAGTGGATGGAATTGTGGTCCTTCCCAAAGGCCTACAGAAATTCCAAGATTGGAAAACTATTTGAAGACAAAAATGTCGCCAACAGCAGGAAAGCAGGAACATTCAAATGCGAAGATGCTTCTGACATTTTGGCAGTGTATAAGCCATTGCAATTTTTTTTGCAAGTGATGTATGTCGCCAACAATGTGATGGTTGAGCAATGCACATGCTTTTTGTCTTGGGCACAAGTCCTTGATTATTTGGTCAGTCTCCCTTTTCTGCAAAGCCCTTCCCCTGCAAGATTGTTGGCTTTGGTGGAAGCAGCTTTGGCAGCAACAGTCGAAGCAGGTTTTGAGGGTGGTATGAAACCGAAGCAGCACTGGACCTTGCACTATTCAGATTGTTTCAGGAGATGGCTTCAGCTCCCAGCATGTTGGGCATTGGAAAGGAAACACAAAACACCAAGGAAATTCGGAGGAACCCATTGCAAGTTGAGCACCTACGAGAAAGGCATCATGGCAGCCACTACCATGGAACACATCAGCATATTGGCCACCAATGCAGATTTGTTCAACACAGATTGTCACTTGGTTGATCCCCGCACCCCTTCCAAGAAATTGGAAAACATATTGAAAATGCATCAATGCTTTGTCCCTGGGATGGAATGTGCAAATTCTTGCCTCTTGCAAAATGGCGCAACTTGCTACACTGATGATGCCGTTTTCCTTCAAAAATGTTATGGTGGCCACAATGATTTTTGGAGATGTGGTCGAGCAAAACATTTCTTCAATGCAGCAGGCATGGTGCTTTGCCTGGTGGATGTGTTCCACTTCAATGGGACAAGGGCAGGGACCCAAGCCAGCAAATGGACATCTTCAAGCGACTCACTGCAGCTGATTGAGGTGAAAGACATTTTACAGCCAGTGATTCACACACAAGGAACAAGTGGCCAGATTACTTGCCTGACTCCCGCACCTTTGTCTTGCTTAAAATGAAAAAATGTGCTCGCAGAACCTTCAGCTCTTACAAGCTTGTCCAAATAAAGCTTCTACAAGCTTCCATGCTTATCTGAGCTGCAACTCTTCCAGCCAATGTAGGCTGCAGGTTACATGAAAGTTCTCCTTGAAACCATTTTTTTGGTGGAAGCTTGCAATGGCAATTTTATATTTGGGTGATGGTTAAGATTTTATATGTTGAGTCACCTTGCCAAAAAATCATGTAGAATAACAAAATTATGGCTTTGAGGCTGCAAAGTATACAATGGCAAGCACAACTTCTTTTCCTCCAAGGACATCTTTTTTCCAACATTTTGTACCTTGGATAAAATTTCCATGCTGTCCAAACATTTTCTTTTTTAATTCTGCCGTGTTTTTCTTTGGTGGGGTGCCATTTTGTTTCTTAAATTATGCTGTCAAAACTTTGAAAAAAGCTGTCCTGAACCTTGATTTTTTTCCTTTGGAGAACTACTTCTAATTAGTTAGTAACTAGTTAGCTAACTATGTTAATGCACTTAACACATTAGCAAAACCAGCAGCTTCTAAGTATTCATGTATGGCAGGAATATAATCTCTATAAAGTCATCAAAAACTTTGCCATGAATCATCATGAATAGATGATAGCTATGGCATTTACCCGTGATTTCCATAGCATTTCCATGTCGGTGGATCCCCCTGTGGACCTGTTCGTCCAGCGTCACCTTCCCCCGCTGCGCCGCGCTCACCGCGCGTGCGAAGCGCTCCGCGTCGGGGAATTGCGCGGCGCAGCGCAGCAGCGCTGCGAGGTGCTCTGAGGGCACTGGCTCCTGAGGAATATGGGATGAATTTTGGAAGATTTTGGGATATGTCTAGTATGAAGACTATGAAGACCATTTAATTTGATGGGGTATAATTATACATAATGACTTAACCTATACCCATAATATTTTTTTGTTGTGGGAATATCCCTGAATTTCATGGGAATTTCATGGGAGTATCCTGATTTCAAGGGGATATTTGCTGACCTGGGAAATATCATTCGAGAATATGATGCTGAGGTAGCTAAGTTGATAGTCCAATTAGTCCTATGTCCAAATGACTAGGCTTTTGAGACATATATCATATATCTGGGTAAATTATAATATTTCACTAAGCTGAAAAGGTAGGAGCAACCGCCTATGATTTCCAGTGAGGTTGAATAATTTACCCAGATATATGGCTAGTTGATGGGGGTTATAGCTGGCTGCTGGCTGAAAAACCGAATGATTCACTGATATCTTTGGTCGGACCCCGAAAACTTTGGGGATGAGTCCCCGATAAAGATGTGACTTTGGTGGAAATAAACAAAGGTTTTTGTTGATTTATCTATTGTTTATTAAACAAAGGTCTTTGCTGTATTTTTCTTATGTTTTGTTTATCCATTCATTCGTTTCTTGATTTTTTATTTTTTGTTTGCTACTTATAATCATTATTATGTTGTTGTCATTATGATTATCACTCACATGATTCATCAGTAATGTTGCTATCAGCATGAGCATTACATCATGGTTCTTGCTGGTATTGTTGTTTTTGTTGTAAATGTCATGCTCCCTCTAAACTAACATAGACCCTGCCAAATGGGGGGTTGGAAGACTACTTCCCTCTAAACAAATACATTTCTCCGGGTTTGGTGACTGAGTTTGGGAAACAACACTAATTTAATGCCATATACCAACAGTAAGATGATTGTGTTTATATCTGAAAAAAAAAGGACCGGATAACCCCACATGTCAACTTCTTCCAATAACTGGCAAAAGAAAGGTAAAGATGGGATGGGAAATGCGGGAAAGAGAAAAGATATGGTGAAGGATCGGCATGTGCAACAAATGTATGTCGACAAGTTGTGTGTGGACAAGTTGTGACAAGTTGTGTGTGGACAAGGTGTGTGTGGACAAGCGACTAAAACCAGCCCAGTGCCAGAAGTGCCATCAGTGCCACGCCTGCCACGCAAAGTGACGGTTCATGTCACCAAGTCCCACGCCTGCCACGCAGGATGCACGTCGATGTCGCCAAGTGCCACGCCTGCCACGCAAAGAGCCGCGGCGTCCACGGCGTCATCTGGGAACCAAGCGCGCCACCAGTGCCAGCCCAGTGCCATCAGTGCCACGCCTGCCACGCAAAGTGACGGTCGATGTCACCAAGTCCCACGCCTGCCACGCAGGATGCACATCAATGTCGCCAAGTGCCACGCCTGCCACATAAAGAGCCGCGGGCGTCCACGGCGTCATCTGGGAACCAAGCGCCCCAGGGCCACCAGTGCCAGCCCAGTGCCATCAGTGCCACGCCTGCCACGCAAAGTGACGGTTCATGTCACCAAGTCCCACGCCCGCCACGCAGGATGCACGTCGATGTCGCCAAGTGCCACGCCTGCCACACAAAGAGCCGCGGCGTCCACGGCGTCATCTGGGAACCGAGCGCGCCACCAGTGCCAGCCCAGTGCCATCAGTGCCACGCCTGCCACGCAAAGTGACGGTCGATGTCACCAAGTCCCACGCCTGCCACGCAGGATGCATGTCCATGTCGCCGAGTGCCACACCTGCCACACAAAAAGCTGCGGCGTCCACGGCGTCATCTGGGAACCAAGCGCGCCACCAGAGCCAGCCCAGTGCCATCAGTGCCACGCCTGCCACGCAAAGTGACGGTGGATGTCACCAAGTGCCACGCCTGCCACGCAAAGTGACAGTGGATGTCGCCAAATGCCGCGCCTGCCACGCAAAGTGACGCAAAAATGCCACGCAAAGTGGAGGTCCATGTCGCCAAGTGCCACGCTTGCCATGCCATAAGTGCCACGCCTGCCACGCAAACTGAAGGTGGCTGTCACCAAAAGCCACGCCTGCCACGCAAAGTGAAGGTGGACAAGTTGTGTGTGGACAAGTTGTGAAGGTAGACAATTTGTGTGTGGACAAGTTGCGTGTGAGGAAGTTGTGTGTGGACAAGTTGTGTGAGGACAAGTTGTGTGCGGACAAGTTGTGTGTGAGCAAGTTGTGTGTGGACAAGTTGTGTGTGAGCAAGTTGTAGGAGGAGGAGGAGGCGGGAGGAGGAGGAGGGCCGGAGGCGGGAGTGCAGAACCAAAAACAAGAACCCCACACAAAGATGTGGGAAAAAAAAGGATGTCCCTCTTCCCTGGGACAATGATTTACACAGGACAGGAATGATGCCCTTGGAGCAACTGAGTTGCTCATGATCTCCACATGGAGAAAGTGTCATCCCCCATGCCATGCATTCAACAGCAGTACTTGAAGGATCAAACGGAGTACATCCAACACCAGTTGGCAACTTGCAATCAACAAGTAGAAACCAATAAGTAAGGTTATGTGAATCATATATATATATATATGGATATGACTTGTCATAAGTAGAAACTTGATAAGGCATGATCCAATCAACTTTCAACGGCTATGATCCCAGAAACAGTGTCCCACTATCTGGCGATGATCATGATCCACTATCTGGCCAAACCCAAACGATGCTGGAGTGGTTTCTAGAACTCGCGTGGCTACAAATGAAAATCATTGAACCCCCAAGTCTGAATGGTCTGATACAATAAGAAATGTGGTTGTCCATGTATTGGTACTCAATATGTGAGCAGAGTTCGGAACAAAAACAGCTGCGTATATAATCCATTTTACGAATACCCAAGTATTGGGTAAACCCAAATCGCTACAAACCAAACGCCAAATCTATTCCAATCTATACCCAACGGTCCTCTTCATCCAACATCAACTCCACTGCTTCCACAGCATCTTGGACATGCCTTGGGAGTATCTTCTCTGAACAAAACCGGATGGTTGGGTGGTTGTTGATCCTAGGATACAACACATTAAAAAAAACGATTACAACAACTGCACATTTATCTTTATCTTTATCTTTATTAGACGTATACATATACATGTGGTTCGTGACAACATGGACTCATGAACCTTCCCAACACTCTGACCCGTACAAAGCCACGGCACTGATCGTGTAAGGCCTTGGAGAGTTTCCTTGGAACGAATGGTTCTCTGATGGTTATTGATCAAGGCAAATCACTATTCCCATCACCACGGCAGGGCTACGGGCTACGGTAGAACGGTCTGAACCACGCAAGCTCTGTTTGAATCGACTCTAGAAATGGTCGACCAATTCCCCATGTTCAATAGAAACAACCGTGCTTGTTGAGCGTTGTGGCTTACTTCGGAACCAGCTATGTTTTGCTTGGATGAATACATTCCTTGCGCCTGGAAACACTCACCACAGGTTACCTGTTTCTGCTGAAACCATCGTTTTTGATATCATGTCCGGGTTCAAACCACCATTTGATCTGGGTTTGCCTGACACATTGTTCAAATAATAGGGTACCCCCGTACCCCCTTAAATTGAATGGTTTCTCATACCATCAAATGATTTGAATGGGTTGATCGCCCATGTTCAGTCACATCCATATAATCTACCACAAGGTGGTGCCCTCAATTTATAAGGTGGTTTATAACACTCATTACATAAGTAGTTTGAGATATCTACATTCTGCTTCAAACCACAGCAAACCTATAGATATGAATCGACTTGGCTAACCCACTATCATATTCTTGGTTATATTTCCCAGGTAACACTCCAGTAAGCAAATATTAAATATTCCCAAGAAATCAGTACATTCCCATGAATATTCCCATGAAATTCAGAACTATTCCAACATCAAAAATATATTATGGGTACAGGTCAAGTCATGATGTATATACCCTGATTAGTCATTAAATGGTCTTCATAGTCTTCATACTAAACATATGCCCCAAATCTATATCTGGTTGGTGGTATACCTACCCCAAAAGTATGAGTTCGTCAGTTGGGGTTACTATTCCCAAGATATGGAAAGTCATAAACAAAATGTTCCAAGCCACCAACCAGATATGGAACTCATCCTGCTGTCTCCAAGCAACGCCCTTGCTCGCATCAAAGCGATCTTTCTCTGCTGTGCCTCTTGCACCTGCGAACAACGGGCCTGAACATTGGTGTAGAAAACCTGTTTTTGGGGGTTGTCAATGTTGTGATGTAGCTACTTTTACGAGGATTGGTTTGGTTAGGATATGCGACTCCAACATCCCTATTTTTTGAGCGAAATTCATCTTCCTATCTGTGTTGGGATTGCTATCATTTGCTATCTACATCCCCACGCACTGAGAGTCAGTCCACAAAGATCACTAAAATTCTCGGTGGCTACCCTCTGGTAAACTAACATAACTATGGAAAATCACCATTTTCAATGGGTAAATCCACTATAAATGTGCCATTTTCAATAGCTATGTTAAATTACCAAAGGGTACTGATTGAACCTCTGGGAGTGATCGAAATCATGTTCCTGTTCTGGTGCCTGAACCCTAACCGCTGTGGCATGTTTTGGTGTTGAACCGATGAACCATCATGGAATGGGGTGAGATGGGGTGAGCAAGTTTGAGCCACAGTCATTTCTAGTATGCAAAGGATTGGTCATTGGGACCCTTAGTCCACATCCAATTATGATGGAAGTTGATGGCAGCAAGAAAAAAGCCTCTAGAATGGAACACATCCTCCTGCTGTTCCTGTAAACATTATCCAGCTATCTGACTTCACTGATTTGTCTCACTGAAACAGTGAACAAAGACAATCCCATTGGCGATGTTTGCAGGTTCCCTACAGTAAGTCTATAAATCTTGAGCATCCACCATTTCTGTTCTAGATCATTTCCTGGCAAAACCATGATTGGTGGTCCTCTTATAATGGTGATCTTCTTTTGGGAACGTGATCAGAATGATTTAACAGTCGCTGATAATACATCGCCACTAGCCTAAAAAAGGTAAATATAAGCCTCAAACAAATAGAAAAGGTTCAAACTACCAACATACTTTGGATATTTTAGTAGGTTTTACAATTATATATTCCAAGCCTATCTTGTTCCCCACCTGCCAGGTGAGGGTTGTTAGATTTTATGTCAGTTGCCTCCTCCTCCTGCTCCTCCTCCTGCTCCTCCTCCTCTCCTCCTCCTCCTCGTCCTCCTTGTCATCCTTGTCGTCCTTGTCGTCCTCGTCGTCCTCGTCGTCCTTGCTCAACTGCGACCCGCGATCCATAGTGTTCTCTGCCGGACCTCAACCACGACCATCTCCGCCCAGTGTTCCCTGTCGGACCTCAACCACGACCATCCACGCCCAGTGTTCCCTGCCGGACCTCAACCACGACCATCCACGCCCAGTGTTCCCTGCCGGACCTCAACCGCGACTTCCAGATCGCAGTGGGCACTGCCGGACCTCAACCGCGACTTCCAGATCGCAGTGGGCACTGCCGGACCTCAACGGGAAGAATGTCAGAAAAGATGTCAGATAGAATGTCAGAAGATATGCCAGATAGAATGCCAAATAGAATGCCAGATAGAATGCCAGATAATATGCCAGAAGATATGCCAGATAGAATGCCAGATAGAATGCCAGAAGATTTGCCAGATAGAATGCCAGAAAATATGCCAGAAGATATGCCAGATAGAAATGTCAGAAGATATGCCAGAAGATATGCCAGAAGATATGCCAGAAGATATGTCAGAATATATGCCAGAAGATATGTCAGATAGTATGCCAGAAGATATGTCAGAATATATGCCAGAAGATATGCCAGATAGAATGCCAGAAGATATGTCAGATAGAGTGCCAGAAGATATGTCAGATAGAATGCCAGAAGATATGTCAGAATATATGCCAGAAGATATGCCAGATAGAATGCCAGAAGATATGTCAGATAGAATGCCAGAAGATATGCCAGATAGAATGCATCAGATTTGCCAGATAGAATGCCAGAAGATATGCCAGAAGATATGCCAGATCATATGCCAGAAGATATGCCAGATAGAATGCCACATAGAATGTCAGAAGATATGTCAGATAGAATGCCAGAAGATTTGCCAGTAAGAAAATGTATAAATGTCATGGTGGGGATCACACGAAGTAAAGTAATTCTTTTTTTGGGCCGTAGTATATATACTGTGACATCAGCTTAAGACCACCATCGATGAACCCCTCAATAGGCTCCTTCAGGCGCGCCAAATCTTCTTCTGTCAACGCATATTCCACTTCCTCCAGAATCTCCTCCTCATCCTCTTTCACGACCTCTTCCTTCACAACCTCCTGTGATAGACGCAGCATCTATATCCCGAAGTATATTTACATATGTAATTATATATATATGTATAATATGTATAATATGTATACTGGAGGAAATGTGAGATGATCTCCAGCTACGTAGCTGGCACCATCAAAACAAGGAAGGCTCCAGTGTTGCAACAACGTGGCCATCCAATGTGGTCGTTGGACGCTCCTTGGGCTGCTTGGTATTGGCCAACTTTCGGTATGTACTTGCGAAGCGGCCTTGCACCATCGTTGCGCACCCGAAACAGCGCACCTGAAAAACTACGAACAAAAAAAAGAGATGTCAGGTACCATCCCCGTTAAGTATTGTTGCTTATACACTATTGATGTTAGTTGTATCCACCAATAGTCAGTTGATCAACATATACGAAGAGAATAGCTGATTCTTTGATGAAAGTAGTCTTCCAACCACAAAAATGGCAGCGCTGCAATGTTGGGGGGACGGTATGGCCATCTTGTTGAGGTGGTCACGGGTGTGGGTTTGATGTACACCTTGTTCTGCAATGGGTTCTCGCTTCCATATGTTATGCTATGATATTGTGGGTATGGGTCTTTCATGGGTTTCACTGGTCCCCAAAATTGGTAATGGTTCTGAATATAGCGAAATGCCGTCACTTTTTGGGCAGAGTTTGACCATGTTTTGACCAAATCTCTGGGAGCCAAAATGGCTCTCCGGACAAAAAGACCGTGACTGGGAAATCCCGGCGACTTTTCCAAGGTTTGTAGCTGGGACAATCATCTATATCACTAGTGGATTTTCAACTGCCATGTTTGATTACAGGAGGGTGTGTGTGTGTATATATATATATGTATATGTATATACATATCATATATATATATATACATATACTCTATGTATATATATATATATATGTATATATCGCATGGAGTGTCACCCCAACAAACATCTCAGGGATTTGGCATGGCTTAAGAAAAACCGGTGAGAAGTGAGAAGGTTTCAGCGTAGGGTACCCCTTCTTTTAGAGCAGACGGCATTTTCAGACACCCCAGGTTTCCATATTAAGCTCCTTATATCCCAATATATTCCAGTAAATATATGTAAATATCCCAAATTTTATTCGTTACATTTATATCCAAGTAAATAATCAATTATATATCTACATTTCCAGGTGGTCACATTCCTATATATCCAAGTAAATAACTATTTTTCCATATATTTTGACATCCCAAGACTTCCAAACCCTGGAGCCAAGCTGCTCTCTGACATACCGAGCCTCTGCGGACCATTCCACCTGGTCTTTTTTGTGGGGAAAACATATGAATGCGCTACACGTGTCTAATAGTTGACACAATATATACTGTAGTTGATGAACATGAAATATCATGAAATACTAGTTGGTGACTACAGATTTCAGTCATCAAAATGAACAAATAGTTGAAACCAACAGCCACTGGCCTTAGAAGTAAGTTTGCAATCAGATTATCCCCCCGATCAGGGTGGTCCTGGGTTGGGCAAGGGCAGGCAGCACAAACTGTGGCCTCGGCTACCGCAGAATTTGTGGCTACCTTGAGGATTTTTTGGGATTTAAGAAACAAACCAAAATAGTGATGCTTCGGGATATGAGAGAGCGAAAGAACCACCAATTTGGATACATTTGCAATTACTTACCCTCCAGCAAATTAACATAGACCCTGCCAAACATGGGCTTAGAAAATGAGTGTCCAATAAAACGTGCCATAACACTTGCCTATTTTCAGCGTCATTATTTCACTGGACGATAAATCAAGTCCGGGAAGTCCTCTCTCGGAATCAATGGGTGCCCCACAAACATTCCCAGATATTCCCAGTAGTTTCCGCAAAGTGTGGATCCACCAATGGGAGAGAAATCTGCAGTAAAACTCACAACAAATCCATGCACTGCTAGTATCAACCCAACCATTAACCATAGAAACTGGGAGGACACCCTTTTGGTTATAAAGGTGAATTGGAAATCATATGAAATTGAGATATCCCATCCAACATTCCAATACAGTCTACTATAGCAACCCAAAAAATAATGTAAAACAACAAATTTGAAAACACAATCTACAAAAATAGTGATGTTCATGAATTTGTTATCTTTCTGGGATTGCTACATATTACATCCCCATATTGTTTGTTGATGTTAGTTATATGTCCATATGTGTCCAACATATCCCAGTAAAACTCGCTGTCACTCTGCGCAGGCCCGAAGGCCCGGGCCGGCGGAGCTGTTGCGACGGACTCACGACCTACGGATGGCAAAAACACCGGGCACCCATATCTTCCATGTAGGATGATCTATTACATATTGTATACATTCTGTGTACATCATATTATATGCATTTATATGCTATAGATCTATAGGTACTGTATGGTACTGATTCAATTTGATGAAAATCCGTTGCCTCCTGCCACAGCAAGTGCTAAGAACCTGTTGTGCGTTCTGAAGAGAAACGTCAATCAGTTGAAGCCGAACATGTTGTTAACGGAGTATCGACAAAAACATTGGTATTCATTCATAGTCATGCGTGTATATAATGAATTTTAATATGCATATGCATATGTATATGTATATGTATATATATATATATGTATGTATGTATGTATGTATGTATGTATGTATGTATGTATGTATGTATGTATGTATGTATGTATGTATGTATGTATGTGTGTATGTGTAAATATGCGTATATATATATACATGTGTATATGTGTATGTATATATATATGTATGTGTATATGTATATGTAAATGTGTATGTAATGTAATGTAATGCAGTGTAATGTAATGGTATGGTATGTAATGGTATGTATGTATGCACGTACGCATGTACGTATGTATCCATGTATGCACGTATGCATGTATGCATGTATGCATGTACGCATGTACGCGTGTACGCATGTACGCGTGTACGCATGTACGAGTGTACGAGTGTACGCATGTACGCATGTACGCATGTATGCATGCATGCATGCATGCATGCATGCATGCATGCACGGGTGTATGTATGTATGGATGTATGGATGTATGGATGTATGTATGCATGTATGGATGTATGTAATTAATGTAATCAATAATGCATGTAATTAATGTACGTAATTAATTAATGTACGTAATTAATGTACGTAATTAATGTACGTAATTTATGTATGTAATTAATCTACGTAATTAATGTACGTAATTAATGTATGTAATTAATGTATGTAATTAATGCATTAAATATATGTAATAATTTATTGTATATATATATATATATATATTAATGTACGTATATGTATGTATGTATGCATGCATGTATGTATGTATGTATGTGTGTGTATGTATGTATGTATGTGTGTATGTATGTATGTGTGTGTGTATGTGTGTATGTGCGCCTGTGTATGTGTGTATGCGTGTATGCGTGTATGTGTGATGTGTGTATGCGTGTGTGTGTGTTTATGTATGTATGTGTGTTTGCGTGTATGCGTGTATGTGTGTATGTGTATGTACATGTACATGAATATGAATATGTAGATGTATACCTGGACCCTCCAAATACCTTCAAGAACGGGAAAATATCATCAACTACCCCATTATATTGACACTTTTACGAATCTTTGTCGGCGAGGCACTAAACCAGCGGCTTGGTCCAGGTGATAAAGGGCAGTCGATGGACATGTGCCACAACAATCTTCGCCCTGGCCCAGGGGACACAATGGAAGCCATGTGGCCATAGCCCATAATGTGGGAAAAACAATGCCATAAACCACCCATGACTGGGAATGGTTTATACCACCTATAAAAATTGTGATTTGTGGGATGGTGTATGATTGTTTTACCCACATTAGTTGATTTTTCCCCACCTGCCAGGTGAGGGTTGTTAGATTTTATCAGAGTTGTTCTTCTCCTTCTCCTTCTTCTCCTCCTCCTCCTTCTCCTCCACCTCCTCCTCGTGCTCCTCCTTCTCCTCCACCACCTCTGCCTCCACTTCCATGTTCACTTCCGCCTTGCCAACTCTTCGCCAAGCTCTTCGCCAACTTCCGCACGCAGTGGGCACTGCTGGACTTCAACCTGGGACCTTCCGAGTTCAGTGAGCATCGCTGGACCTCAACCTGGGACCCTCCGAGCTCAGTGAGCACCGCTGGACCTCAACCTGGGACCCTCCGAGCTCAGTGAGCACCGCTGGACCTCAACGGCCAGATAGAATGCCAGAAGATATGCCAGATATAACGCCAGATAGAATGTCAGAAAGAATGCCAGAAGATATGCCAGATATAACGCCAGATAGAATGTCAGAAAGAATGCCAGAAGATATGGCAGATAAAGTGCCAGAATGTTTGCCAGATAGAATGCCAGAAGATATGCCAGATAGAACGCCAGAAGATATGCCAGATAGAGTGCCAGAAAATATGCCAGAAGATATGCCAGAACATATGCCAGAAGATATGCCAGATAAAATGCCAGAAGATATGCCAGATAGAATGCCAGAAGGTATGCCAGATAGAATGTCAGATAGAATGCCGGAAGGTATGCCAGATAAAGTGCCAGAACATATGCCAGAAGATTTGCCAGATAGAATGTCAGAAGATATGCCAGGAGATATGCCAGATAGAGTGCCAGAAGATATGCCAGAACATATTGCAGAAGATACGCCAGGTAGAATGCCAGAAGATATGCCAGCTAGAATGCCAGAAGATATGCCAGATAAAATGCCAGAAGATATGTCAGATAGAATGCCAGAAGATTTGCCAGTAACAAAACGTATACAGTAGATGTCATGGTGGGGATAACTCGAAGTACAGTAATTTTTGGCACTGGTGACGGGTGTTTTTCGGTTGTTCCTTTGGCATGTTCTTCATCCTGTGTACACGCTCAAGTGTTTGGAACATGTTTCTTCGAAGTATGTGGGTTTGTGGTAAACAAAGGACAGATTCCCTGATGACTTATCAACATTAAACGATTGTTTGATTCGAAAAGGCTGTTGCCGTGCATGTCCTAAGCTCCTAAGGAATGGCACCCTTGGGAATCGACAGTGCTGATTGTACACTCAAACGGCAAAATATGGCTGTGTCTGACAAAAGGATAAAAGGAAATAAAAGGGGTATACGCCAAAATAGCTATTTCATATTATTTTATGCTATGTTAACAGGGAACATGATGATCATCCTGTGGATTTAGGGGTGCACTACTTTCAGACAAGACCATATAGTTAACAAGTTTGTGGTTCAAATGGTTCAAGTACCTTGGAATATACAAACAATCACAAACACAAAGACATCTTGTTGTTGCTGTTTGCCTTCTACTCTCGGTAATGTGGTAGGGACGAGGTCAATGGAACTTGAGAGTCTTGATCATCCGATCTTTGATGGTATTGTATGCTATTGGGTACCCATAAATCCGTTGATGAGTTTCAATTTGTAATGGCCACTTGGGGCATATTGGCCCCATTTTCAGACAAAGCCATAAGATATATCATGACAAACTTATAAACCATTATAAACCCATATTGTTGACTATATTCCTAATGTATCCAAGTAAACGGTCCCTTATAGAATACTGCAGTTGCTTCATACCCCCCCTAGTCTCAAGTCGAGTCCTTGGGGGAACGCCCGGGAAAACAATCCGCACTCCTGCTCGATTCATCATTCGCCACACAGGCCAATTCACAGCCTGGGTGCTGCAGAACTGGGCTACACGGGTACACTCAGCATTTTCATAGGGACCAGTAGGTCCATTTATAATATTCATAGTGATTTGCCTGTAAACAATGGTGGTATTCCATGGCTATGTTACATGACCAGAGGTAAAAGTGGCTTATTAGGTAGCCTTATTTGTAGACAAAGTCTTGCAAATATTTTCTTCAGGACAAACCATCAGGAGGACAAAATAATGCACAAAACTGGATCCTTAACTTGCATCGACAATGATCAACTGTTTTCAATGGTTCAACCCAAACCATCACTTTCTGGAAACACAACTAGTTGGACAACTGAAACTCAAGGTGTTGTTTGTTACTTACATCTAAGAATCAAAAGATTCCAAAGACCAAAGTCGAAAAACATGTTTAGGTGAATTGCAAACCTTCTGCGAAAGAATGGGGCAGGATGAGACTCGTGATCAATGGAGGTACCTCGTCACAAACATCATCACGTCGTCCAGTCTCGTGAAACAAATGGTTTTTCTCTGAGAATTTCATCGTTTTCATCGAGAAATCCCCAATCGTACGGAATTCCCATGAAATTGACTGACTAATACAACAGCATAACGGAGTATATATAACTATAAAACATTATGAAACTGCAATCCAATCTAACACATACATTTCACCATCAACCACTTAAGGGTTTTCACTGGGCACTTCTCACAAACTTCCCGGCACCACCCCATCTGGGTGTCCGCTGCAATGGTTTCGAAGAAGTAGGGCCCTCCGCCCAGCTTGGCCCAGTACTTCAACTCCTCTGGGGGTTCACCATCAAGACAGCCAACAGCCAACAAAAAAGTTTTGGGATATGCCAAAATCCTATAGTAATCAGGGGTTTGAGATGGTTTAACATGGTTTAACCATCAAACATGGAGATTGATGCGTGCTTGGTCGACTTTCATGGCAATGTATTGTTGTTTAAGGATTATGTTCGTAATTCATTATATAATTGGTCGATTTTCTGGATACCCAGAGTGCACGTAGCTCTCTGTAGCTTATATGTTTGGCAGTAACAAAAACTATACAATATATAGCTGACACCGTATGTCTAGTGTATAAATCACGACATGTGCAATCAAACAAATCCAAAACATCAAAACACACACTCAACAAAACAACAACAACAACAACAACGACAACAACAACAACAACAACAACAAGAACAAGAACAAGAACAAGAACAACAACACCACTAGCACAAGTTTGGGTTCATCACAGTGAGCCCCGTTGGTCAGCTGGCTTCTTTGCTGCCTTCTCCACGTCGCCAAAGAGGCGTTCAACTTCCCGCAACATCCCAGCGGACATCCTGAGCAGCGATGTGATGTCACCCACCAACTATATGGTATAAGTGGCTTAACTATGGTTTATGGTAGATATATACAGATATATATATATATATACGTATATAGTCAATGAATGTTAACGGGGTTTATAAACCAACTTATAACTGGGGGGCACCATCCTGTATGTATGAGTCAACATAAAAGGGCTAAGGAAGGAGTCAACACGCTTGGTCATAGTTCATCATGTTCATCAAATTGAACATCATTCTGTATTTGGGATAGGCAAGTTTGACGCATGATCAAACAGGAAGTGAACTTGGAAAATATGTCTGTTTAAAAATTGCTTGTAGATGCATTCCTGGCCTAGAATGACATATTTCTTAGGTGCTTGGCCCTCCAAGCTTCAGAGATTCCCATGCATGTACTTGACTCAGTCTCAATATATCTCAATATTATATTTGTATGTACTTACCTGTAGATAATCAAGCCATGTTATCTTGAATTACTTAAGCAAACTGTTCCTCCAAAAATGTGTTTCTCAGTTCGCAACCTTGGACACAGTTGCAGTTGCTACCAATTTCCGTTCAGGAGATCTCGAATTTTGCTTGGTACAAATCCTCAATTTTGGTGATGAGTTTTGATGGGTTGCAATACCCATTTATCATCATTTATCTTGATTAATTCATCGATGACACATTTTGTGTTGATAAAACATGATGAAACCACGTACATAAAATCACCATTTCTGGTGGCTTGAATCCCCGTTTTTCGGTTTATAAAATTATATGAAATCCCTAAGTTGGCGGTATGTGTGTTGCTTCAACCCCTGAAAACCCATGGGATTTCCTGATCCATGCCGAGCAACGGGGAAACCTCGCCAGTCGCAGGCTCTGCCTGACGATATGGACATCCCCTGATTTTTCCGGGAAAGGATTGACATTCATGGTGGGTTAACCAGATTTATGTTGAATTTCTAAAGGGCTATACAAATAAAAATATATATAAGTTATAACCCACAAAGGATAGGTACTGTCAAAATGACGATATGATGTAACCATCTAAGACTGAATGAACAAAACAGCAAGGCTGAGAATGTCATAGCAAAATCTGGGGATATTGAGCAAAATCATCCAACATGTAACATGTTTGACTACCAACAAACATGGGGATATCACCAACAAAAAATGCAAATATTTGGAACATGTATGATAATATAAAATATAGTGGGATATATATATATATAACCAGCCATTATACATAATTATGGGTAATGGAAGTGTCTGAAAACGGGGACTTACCACCCCAATGCCAATTTTAACAGGGAACATGATATCAACGATCAAGAGTTGGGGCCATTTCCAGGCAAAGCCCCGCTCTGGAACAATGGCAATTTATAGACATGTTTTTTACCTATGCCTATAACCAGCATCAACACTTATGTGATTTTCAATCGATATGCTTACTGGAGTGAAACATGAAAAGAAAACATATTCTCAAAGGGCCACTCAATAGCAACCATAATTTTCCTATTTTTCAATAACACGGCCATTCTCAATAGGTAAACAACCTTGCCATCAACACTCAGAGGCCTCGCGCAAGAGCCAATCAGCTGTGGCAGCCAGCGCAGCGCCACGCCTTAGAAACAAGAGTCAAGTCCAACCAGTCCCACTCAAAACTTGGATTTTTTCCGCCTTTGCCTTTAGTGCTGTGTGACAGCAGTAGCGACAACCAGCTACGCGTGAAATCACCAATGAGTGACGACGAGACACACCAGGGGACAGTCGATAAATGGTACATCATCTGGATAAATGATAGGAATTCTCTAAGCTGAAATAATTATAATTAATTTATAATAAGGCCATTTGGGATAGTTACCCCACTCCCAGCCATTATTCCAGTGACGTCGCTTTGTGAGGTCGTTTATTCATCCAGTGGTGCAAAAATCTGGTCGTTTCTCAGGTCCATAGAGTGATGCTTGTCATTCTTGACAGTCAACAGAATCGTTTGATGACCAAAACAACCAATCCAGCCCCTAAAACTGCTATCTAAAGATAATACTGTAACTAATCAGGCAGATCATTCAAGCCATCTCTATGTGTGTATATATATATACAAATGTATAATTATATTCTAAATTTTCTATAATTATATATATATATATTATACATACTACATACTAGAATGTATGCATGTATATGTGTATATAATTTTGATATTCTATTGATATTCCATAGACAAAATATTATGTATTTTGATTCATTACCGCAGCCTTTGGTCTCTTTGCTCGCCGCAACGCTGGGTCTGAATCGATCAGCGGGAAAACCTGGAATGATCACGTCACCATTGCCGCTGTCATTTCTATCTGGGTGAGCGGGGGGATACCGTATGCCGGTATATAATATCATGGTATATCTGCAAAATGACAATTTGGAAGGACACCTGATGATAAAACGAGGGGAATTTGGGATACCTATTCTCAAACAAACCCGTCTATATAATAGAAAAAACATCAACAAAACAGGTGTCTCTTTCCTCTGATTCACCTAGCTGTGGCTTCAATGGGTCAAACTTGGGCGAATGCTTGACATTGACAAGTGATCTTTCATGGGCACTTGCCCGTTCGCGCTTGCGTTCTTGCTGAGGGATAAACCTGGGTGGGTGATGTGAGCGGCAGTCAACATATGGTCATCAAGCACCTTGAATAGTGAAGTTCCACGAGGATAGTGCTCAAACATGCTCAAACCATTGCAGTCGCTGCTTTTTGGATAGTTTGCTTTTCTCTTGTTGGAGGTTACCTATCAGCCCCTTGGCGCTGGACATCATGACTGAACAAAGCAAACCCAATGGGCTGAGGGCCACTTTCGATTCGTCCTCCAACGCAGGGAACGCAAGCGCTCAGTGTATCAAATTGGTTTGCAGCCGTGCCAGAGCAGCGTTGGATGTGAAGTTCATCAGCACGATATTCTTTGTTCTATTTCTTATATCCTTATCACCATTTTCCTCATAGGCATAACCATTCATAATAGCTCTATTCTCTATTTTCAGGCAAACTCATCTCCCTATCTGCATCATGTACTCAGTAACGTCACCACCTTTCTTTGTTAAATCCACCTTTTTTTTGGAGCAACGCTGGGACCGATGTCGAGACCGCGACCGCATTCAAAAACTTCAGGAGGCTGAAAAAAACAGTTTCCCGACTTGGAATCGGGGGGAGTTTGGCTCAATGAATAGGACATCAAAGATCTATTATCTATATAACAAAACCCATTCACCATCAACAAATAAAAGAAACTTGACGTTTTTTTGACCTCAACATCTCACATGAAGATACATCAAATAATAAAACTATGAAAATTCATGAAAAAAAATACCCCCTGCGTAGATGCCAAGCATTTCAAGAACGTTTTTGCGAAACAAAGTCACCGCCAGGGCGCTTGACGACGACCCTCCTGGATGTTCGGAAGGTGAAGCGATTCATGGATGAGATGGGATAAGCAAATAGTGTATGTATATATATATATAGCGGGTAAAACAATGCCATTTTTACCACCCATGACTGGGAATTGTTTATTTATACCACCTATAAAAATGGTGATGACTGGGATTGTTTTTTGTTTTTTAATAATATTTATATAATTGATGTGTTCAAATATGATGTATATTAGTGTTTATACCAATACAAATAGGCTATCAGCAAACCGTTGGGTGACGCAGAGGATCAAAATCATGAAACTTGGAACATGGCAGTTCAAAAAAATGGGTCTTCAACATGTTTGTTTTACATTTCACTTTATACACCTAAATATGCGGATTATTTTGCCCTTCGATTTGTCCAGCAATTTGTCCCAAAGAATCAGCGAAGTCCCACCCGTCAATCCTCAAACGTTGGCAAACATCCGAAAGATCAGAACGAACACACCCAGAATTGCAGCAATGTAAGCGTAGAAGGCTGGATCCCTTTCCAGTTCTTTCAAGGGTTCCCTGATGGCTTTCTTGATGGCCTTGATGACCTCCAGATCTGGAGGATCAATGATGCTACGCTAGGAATCCATGGGGAAATGCGGTGGGTGTAAGGTTCGAACTTAGGGGATCATCCTTCATAAGAACTGATTGGTAGAGACCATGTTGGATCTGGTTGCACTATCCACAGGAAGAACAAGGGGATCCACGGGATCCCCAAAGACCTTAACATCAAAACAGAGACTCTAATCCTCATTAACGGCAGCACAGTTCAAACATGTGTTTATAGGTATCAACTGGGATTGTTTCATCGAAATCTGAAAATCTATGAACCCAAATCAAAGATCCGGCTGTTCTGTGTTCTTGTACCTACATTCAACTTATATCCCTCGCATCAAGCAGCTGTATTGGCACATGTCGATTGTCTATAGTATGAGCCGGGGGCCTTACGTCTACAGTCACCAATTTTTTGCAAAGAAAAGTCACCCATCCAGTCATGCAGGTAAATATACGCCAAATATCGTTGACTGTTCTCATGCCAGTTACATCAAATTAAATTAATCATGTCATTCATGCATATTATTTTTAACCATGCATGACTATATGGGTCTACATTCAAGTGCCATACAAGTAGAGCCTGGGCAAGCTGGGTGACGGAAGTTGCAAGAGAGGGAAGAACTTATGAAGACAAGGGAGGGCCTGTAGGAACAGCGCCTGACCCCCTGGCTGGCACAGCCGTTGACTGCGTGATCTCTTGGAAGTCTTTGTCCTTGACATTTCTTGCTCTCGACATCTTTGTCTGATGCTGCCACTTTCTCTTGATCCGGCTTGCTCCTGACATTTCTGAATCTTGACGGCCCTTCTTGTCGACAGCTCTGGAGCCAGAGACTTGACACACTCTTCTTTCCTGACAAGTCTTTCTCTTGGCATCCTTATCTTTGTGCGTCTCTTTTTCTTGAGACCTGCTTCTCTTGACATTCTCTTCTCTCCACATCTCATTCTCTTGACAAGGTTTTCGTTTGGCACCATTTTTCTTGTTTCCTGTTGTTTCACACTTTTATTTTGAGACCTCTTTCTGTTAAAAATGTTTGATTTGACGCCTTCTGTCTTAACATCTCCTTTGTCTTGAGGCCATTGTTTATTCTCACATTTCTTTCTTTTGACATCTTCGTACCTTGCGAAACAAAATCATCCTGTGTAGCACAAAGCCCTTCCTGTACCACAAAATACCTGCCCAAAGTATTTCCCAGTAATACTTCGTACTACAACTACAACCCTTGCACAAAGTACTTCCCAGTACTACTTTGCACTACAAAGCGTGCACAAAGTACTTCTCAGTACTACTTCGTATTACAAAGCTTGCAAAAGGTACTTGCCAGTACTACTTCGTACTGCAGCTTGTACAAAAGACTTTTCAGTACTACTTCGTACATGCCAGTATGCCAGTAGTACTTCGTAGCGACAGCTTGCGCAAAGTACTTCCCAGTACTATTCTGTACTACAAAGCTTGCACAAAGTACTTCCCAGTACTACTCGGTACTACAAAACTGCACAAAAAACTTACCAGTACTACTTGGTACTACAAAACTTGCACAAAGCACTTCCCAGTACTACTTCGTACTACAATAAAGCTTGCACAAAAGACTTCCCAGTACTACTTCGTACATGCCAGTATGCCAGTACTACTTCGTACTACAAAGCTGGCTTGCACAAAGTACTTCCCAGTACTACTTCGTACTACAAAGCTTGCACAGTACTTCCCAGTACTACTTCGTACTACAAAGCTTTGACACAGAGAAGCTTTTTACACAGCAACGCTTTTACACACAGAAGCTTTTACACAGCAAAGCTTTTGCACACAGAAGCTTTTGCACACGGAAGCTTTTACACACAGAAAAGTTTTTACACAGCAAAGCTTTTACACACAGAAGCCTTTGCACACAGAAGATTCACGCACAGCAAAGCTTTTAGACAAAAAAAGGTGTTACACTCAGAAGCTTTCACACTGGGCTGCTTGGCTGCTTGGCTGCTTGGCTGCTTTTGGCTCCTACTACTACTACTACTACTACTACTGCTACTGCTACTGCTACTGCTACTGCTACTGCTACTGCTACTGCTACTGCTACTGCTGCTCCTGCTGCTGCTCCTGTTACTGCTGCTACTACTACTACTACTACTACTGCTGCTCCTGCTGCTGCTCCTGCTACTGCTACTGCTACTCCTACTCCTACTCCTACTCCTCCTCCTCATCCTCCCTCCTCCGGAAGGTTCAACTAATACTTTGTACTACTACGTTCAAAATTTTGTAACACGGAGTTTAGACTACAAAACTTCCTTTGATAATAAATCTACATCCACCGTGGGTAACATGTGATCTTTAGCCATGCCTCACATGGGTCTGACATTTTTGTTGGTACCTCAATCCCCGTTAATCATCATTGTTTTCCAATGGCCATTTGATTACAGATGATTACAGAAACAAAAAACCATCGTATGCCCCATTTGCAAACACATCCTTCCCTGACCCCTCCGGAATACCCCATCCCTAGGGCCTCATTGCTCGAGTCAGGGCCTTCGTCTTGTGCCACCAAGGGCTCTGCGATGGTCTTTCCCACCCACTTCCCAGCGATCCCTTTGCTGAAGACCCAGCCATCGCCGTTAGTCAGCTTCCTTGGTTGGTTTCTGGTAGAAATATCTATCCTTAATGGGATTCAATATGATTATATAATCTATTGTTAATAGAATCTATCTATAGCCAATGGATGTTAATCTTATAATGGGATTTAAATTTATCAATAAACTTCGATGTAACTACTGCGGCTTCAAACAAAATAGATCCGGGATATGTTGGAACTGGTGAGGTGCCGTGTGGTGTAGCTACGGTTCAAAATTGTCTGACGCCGTTTTTGGGACGGCAGTTGTGAATGAAATCTCCTCCAAGTACAGGAAAGGTGCGGTGAGCTGCTTTTGCTTCACACGTTTATCTGATTTAAACACGTTGGAAAACACAAGGTACTTTTTCTGCGTAGACAGAGATAAGATATAAATTGGTTTGTGACAAGAAAATACAAGCGACAGCAAAACATGTCATCTGTTGGTCATGACATGGACCGCTTGTTAGGTCAGAGGACCTTTTGTGTTGCATGAAACAGGTCCTACAGTGCTTCATTGTTCTTTTTCAAATGCTCAAACAATCCAGGACTGAATTGTTGTATTTGTGTCACACGATTCTACAATTCTACAGTTCCCAAGTATGTTCTTCTGCCCCTCAAGTTACACATCACTGGAAATCCACATTTGTTCTGGGTCAAGATTCAATAAACCAGAATTTAGGAATGGAATGGACATCAGCCTCGATGGTCATGAAATGGTCTGGCTTTTTGATGCTTTTAACCATCCCTCCCATCTGTACCTGCCCCAATCACCGTCCAGCTTCAAAAAGGTTTGACCATCAGCCTCGATGGTGTCCTCCACTTGAAACCTCAACTTGTGTTTTTTCCATTTTTCATCAGAAGAAGTACACACGATACATCCTGATTCTTGTGTTTTTCCCCGTGGGACATGATATTTTCTGCGTTAGGAATATGTTCAAGAATCAACATGTCAACAAAGACTGACAATTGGAACTATATGAAATCATCCACTGATATTGTGGTGAGCGGTAGTAGAAAGACATGTTCAACCACTCCGGCAATAGATGGCAATGACGACTGACACCATGGACTCATGGCGATACAATCACATCAAAATTTAAAACACCTGATGGGTGCGCATGGATCATGAATGGGGTTTGAATCCAATTTGCGCACTTCATCTCTAATATTATGTTTCTGTTGATATTTTCTGTAGGTCAATAGTTTTTTGATTCCCCAAAAAAACACGGCTAATCCCAAGCCCGCTGAGGGGCTGCTGACCCTCTTCCAGGATTTTTCCGGAGCGAAGACTTCTCACCTCGAGGTGCACGATGGCTGGAAGAGACCGAACTGGCCCATCCGAACATGGGTTAATAATCCCCAGGAACCAGGTACTGTAATTGGCTATAGTCACCAATCAACCATGGTATTTTTAACCAGGTAGTACAATTCGCTATACCAATCCAGCAATTTTTAGGGTTTAACTTAGAGTTTAGAGGGTCCATTCAATTTTGGACAATTAGAGAGTCCCAGTTCATCCCACAAAAAAACCCTTCAGACGGTTGCTCTCAGCACCCATCGACGTTCATGTGGGGATCACCACCAATCTTCCAACACATTGGGGTTTGCTTTTGAACATCGGGTACCCTGAAATGTGATCTTTGGTTCTTTGGGCCAAAGTCTGAAAACAGCCCCCCGAAACCCATTGGATTACCCTCTGGTAATTTAACATAACTATGGAAAATCACAATTTTTAATGGGAAAACTCACTATACATGGCCATTTTCAATAGCTATGTTAAATGACCATTGGATTATAGTCATTTTTGCCTACAACCCGCCTCAGGGGAGACCCGGATGTTGATCTTCGTCAACGCCTTGTAATACACCGTCCTCGTCTTTGTCCGCGGTGGCGCTGCGAAGCGCAGCACGCTGAACGGCGCGAAGGCGAGGACAGCGACCGCCAGCAAAGAGCGCAGGAGCCGGGAGGAAGTCATGGCGTTTTTGTTCTTTTTTTTCTGAGGTTAGGAACCAAAGAAACAAACCACTTGGAGATAAGAAGAATCATCAACTGAGGTCTGAGTTTCTAACCAGTTTGTTGGTGGTCTTGGTGGTTACATTGTTACATCCCCAAAGTCATCTGCTTTACCAATGGGGTGCTTTGATGAAATGAAATTGGGCGGCAGAAGTTTGCCCATGTTGTCCTCACTGCATGTGTCATGTTCAGTCACTTCTGTCCAAGTTCCAGGTTGAAGCTGCTGCTTTTCATATTCAAATCAACGCATGTCAAAGACATGTCAGCGCTTGGGCCTGTTGAAGCTGCATGTTTTAGAATGAACAACAGCATTCTGATGGAACAACAAGCCATGAAGGAAGAACTCGCCAACGCTGACATTAAATCTTCGAGTCTCAAAAACTAGAGGGTTTTCCCATGACAAGCATGTGTAATCCCATTATTTACAGTACAGTGTTTCATAGTTTCCAATAGTTACCACTATGTTGAAATCTTGCATATGCAACCATAGGGTCACTTAGAAATGATTCCCAGGTGCTTCTCAACTTGCGCCAGAACGGGCTGCTGTCAGTGGAGCAGCATCTGCTTGGTAGCCACCTTCCTACTCATCCCTGTGACCTGTGACCCAAGATCCAATGGTTACATCATCTTCGCCATCAGGAAAGGCTGTAAAGTGCGGTCTAATCCATTTTGAGATAAATCCATGCGCTTCAGCTATGGACTATATTCGTCTACTACTTACTAAACAAAAAAAATGCCTGTGGCCTGTGTCTATAATCATATAGAGGTTTCCTAAAATGGGGCTACCCCCAGTTATCATCCATTTTAATAGGATTTTCCAGCAAATAATCCATCCAGCTATTGGGGCACCCCCATTTTGGGAAACCTCCGAGGACAGCCCTGGGCTTCCCTGCTGCAAGGGGCAGGCTTCCTGATCCCCTGCCGCGTCGACACCTCGATGAGGAATCGAATGGGCTGATGATCAGCGGCTGATGGAATGGCTGGTTTTCATGGTTACATACAGTACTGAATGGTTGTTATGAACCATGTATATATACCTAATGTATAATGGTTAATAACTATAACTGATTATAGTCCATGACATTCAGTTGTTATTAACAATGACAATAGTCCATGGCTAGTGTATAATGGTTAATAACAACCACGATAATAGTCCAAAACTATCCATCACTAGTAACATCTAGTAACTATCATCAGAGCTGCTCCTAGGATATCACCATTTTATATGGTTATCACTGACTGATCATCGTCCATTCTTCCCTTCTATGGGGGTTTATCATCCAACATGGAGTTGACATACACAGCCCATATTGAGTCCCCCTCTCCCTAGGGGACCCCAATTCATTCCAATAGATCCAATACTAAACAAGGGTTTATATTCCAGGGGGGTTGAATATGGAAGTGGGAAGTGATACTAAAAAGGACAAACCGATCTCTGGTTCCATTTCGTGAACTTGGACCCATATCCATTTGAGCTGATCTAATCCTGTTACGTATCCAACAATCCTCAGCAATCCATGTAACATGCAGCTGTTGCTTGCCCTATATCTCCAACAATGTGATAAAGCCAATAAGAATCTCAGCAACCATGACTCAATGACTGGGAGTACAATGAGTCTGTACCCAATAATCGCAATAGTAAACCCCAATTGGGAATAGTTTCTGGCATTTTGCTTGCCTCACCCAAAACAATTCCTGGACCCCGCCCTTGGCTTCCAAACTTGCTTGTAATGTCGCAGGTCTATCTTCTTCTAAGGCCTGTCATCTCGGAGACACCCAGGATCTGCATGTGTCTTGCTTCACCAACCAGTACGGTGCTTTTGTTCCACGTTACCACGTTAACCTGGAACATATGTATATATATATAAATAAAGCTGCTTTGGAGCATTGTTTTCAACATAAACGTGGTTAATCTTGCCCCTGCACATCTTTAGCTGGAGTGTCTATAACTCCTCAAATGGCATATATCCTCGCATCTATAACAGCCTTGGTGAGGTAGATGAGGCCTTCACAAGCTCCTCCTGGTACTTGGTGTTTTCCCGCCAGCCACGGGACTCACCTCACTTGCCGATCTTGCAGAAGTCAGGGGCGCCTACTAGAGAACTGTGGAACGCCGGTGGAAAGGCAATGTTGGTATATGAAAATGTAGAACTCAATCAGCCTATATCAAATGTTCGTATGTGCATCAAAAATTGAAAAACGCGAAACAAGCTACCATTCAAAATTTGAAAAGCCGAACCATTCTGGGATATACTATGATATACATGTGATCTAATTTCCCGCAAATTGCTATGTTCTTGTTGAGAGACAACTTGCACAGTTTGATCCCAAACTTGACCAACATCACAAGTTATTTCTGTTTGGGGGTGCAGTTCCAGTGAAAAAATGGATATCGGATATACTTCACTATTATAGGACCATAGCTATGGCGTCATAAAGCCCTCATATCCCTCCCAACTTCTGGTGATTGGAATCCAATAGTTTACCCATCATTACCCATCTGGATCCATCAGGTTCGGTCAGGATGATCCAGCCCCCTGGAGGACACCCAGTCACACATGCTCGAACCCTTGGCCTCGGCGGGAACATGATGAACCATGAGATGAGAAAAGAGGTGTATTCCGAACTGTCACCGATTTTCGGGGATTTTTAAGGGTAAAACCAATGTGTTTTTGACAATAGTTGGACGTTACGTGCCGCGTTTTGGGCTCCCCATTTAATGTAGGTTGGGCAAAACCATATATGAAAGTCAGTCAATTCTCTTCTTGAACTTTTGTTTCAATGGAGGAGTTTCCTGAGTCTGGTCGTTTGACCCATG
Source organism: Cladocopium goreaui (assembly GCA_947184155.2). Lineage (NCBI taxonomy): Eukaryota > Dinophyceae > Suessiales > Symbiodiniaceae > Cladocopium > Cladocopium goreaui. The sequence goes on along the minus strand of CAMXCT020000236.1, from coordinate 333,792 downwards.
ACCACAGCATGACTTTGGGGGGTTCCTATTCAGTGACCAATGGCCCAATGCAGGTGATACACCTAGAAGTTACGCATCCAAATCATGTTTCTCTGTGGTTGTTAAAAGTCGATGTGCATTTTCCTGTTTATGTTGGGACCCAAGCCAACATCAACAGAAGAGTTTGAAGCAGAGTTTCTGCAAGGAAGTTCATGGCAGACTCATTTCGAGGTACACTCCCAGCAGATTTTTTGGAATTGGACTTTGCCACATATTTCTCCATTTGATGTCAGGGTATCGAGGGTGTGTTAGCCATGGTTTCACGATCTTTCAGGGCATCTTTTTAGCTCCATCCTCCAATGCTCCATCTGGTTGGTTGGTGTTTGAGCCACCCCCTTGAAAAACCATGGCTTCTCAGTGGGGATCATCTCAAATTCCTGGTGATTAAAACTACATAGACCCTCCAAGTACCCATGATGTCATGGCTGAAAGTCCCCAAATCATGGGTATATTCTCATATTATCTCATATTATCCCATTTTGCAAGGTACTTGGAGGCTCTATCTCTGGGTATGTTCCATTTACGGTCCGTAATGATGCCACCAGAGTAGCCTGGGCCGCCCAAACCAAGCTGCCACCCAGGCGGGTGTGTGAAGCACCACGGCTGGACAGCAAGCGGGCGGCGGATTCCTCTGAGAGGCCATCGAGCCTATCAGGCAGCTGCGAGCGGCTGCTCGACATGGCGCGAGACTGCATCGTTCTTCCACAACCATTTGTTCTTTGGGTATAACCAACTATAATCAACTATAATCAACTATATATCCAACTATAATCAACTATAATCAACCAACTATAATCAAATATATATATATATATATCTACAAGCTGGTGTTAGATATATCATGATCTATCAATGGTTAGGTAGGGTTATAGACCATCTAATAACTGGGTGTGGCACCACCTCGCATAAGACATTAGTGGATGAAATATCTACAAGGTGCTGACCCCAAACGTTATCTAAGTTGGTTTATATAACCAATATAGTTTAGGTTTGTGGTAAACAAATACTTATTTTCACTAATAGTATGTAGAAACTAGAGATGGTGACGCTGATTTCAATGTTTATTGCTGTGTATTCTTACCGTATTGTTACTATGATACATTATGATATACAGTATGATTATTGTGATTTATATGATTCAGATGTTTGTCTGTCGTCGTCATCATCATCATCATCATCACCGCCATCATCATCATCACCACTATCACTATCACTATCACTATCACAATCACTATCTTTATGAAGATTGATGAATCTTGTCATGTTTGGTCCCAAACCAATCTATGGTCAGCTTTGAAAAAAGCCGTGGGCGTACCCGTAGCCGTCATGGTGCACCTCAACTGATCCCCGATGCGCGCCAGGATGCCAAAGAACGGCCTGGATGGCTGGGAAATCCCATTGAAAAATGTTGGAAAACTGGTGGATTCAATGGGAAATTCCGCTGGAAAAACATGGGAATTTCTGGTGGATTGATGGGTAAAGTGTTGTGTCTTTCTGAGGCGACGGCCAACCAGACTCGATGATATCCTGAGTCCGTCTGGGTTCAGAATCCCAGTGCATGAATCACTAATGGCTGGGACAAAAAAAAACATCAGGTTGTATCACCTATCAAAGTGTCAGAAACAAAATATACTTGGGGAATCGTCATGCAACCCGTTCTTGGGATTCTTGAGATTCTTGGGGACTCCAATGTGTTCAAGGGATGACTATCACCGTCCCAAGGGTGTCCATCTCTGGGATTCGCGCAGCGAAGCCAAGACGAAGTTGGGTGAGGTCCAGCAAACCGCGACCCCATTTGTTAATGGCCTTGGACAGTGCGGACCTTGGACACCCTGCAAGAAAGACAGGTCTTATTAGATTTATTAGGATTTCTAAGGATATATATTAGGATATAATAATATTTATATATATATATATTAGGATATACATGCATATACATGGATAACATAGAGATAGGTCCTATAGGTAATCTGAATTGGGACATACCTACCAAACCAAGACTCAGCGTTACCGACAAAACATGGGGGTTGGGGCAAAGCTGGGCGACCAATAAGACACAATCGGCTGGTCATTTGCCCCATGAAAGCATCCAATTTTGTGGGTAAAACACAAACAAACACATTGAAACTGCTCCGCCTATCAGAGTTGGTCATCAGGTTCGGGCATGACCACGGTCGCCTGGTTTTTTTTACATCATTCAAAATAGCAGGTAAAACGATGTAAAACGGATGTTCTTGTTGATGCACTGCTATTTTGAGTCATTCTTGGCTCATACTTGACGGATTTCCTTGTTTGACATTGACCTCTAGCGACTCTAGCCCTTGGGGCCCCTGACCAGTTCATGCACGCGAATGCGTGAGTCCTGTGCGGCTGGGTCAGAGTGGGAGACTTTTCTCATTTGTTTTACAGTAAGCTCGCAAGTACCCGAGAGGATTTGGTACCGATCTAACTTATTACATAATTTGGAGTCTGGAGGCACCAAATTTCATGGTTGAACACTATAGACATCGCAAATCTCTGCGGGTAGCTGAGTCTGAGTTGTTGAATTACAGCCGGTGGTCAACGCTGTGAGTGACACCTATCTGAGCAATCTCCTGGAAAATCAATGCGATGCAAAACATTCCAGAATCAGATCTAATCCCCCTCCCCCTAAAATTAAACTACACCATAAATGCCCAAATATGTGTACATCCCCTATTAATTGGTTTCTGGGAGGTGTTTGATATTAGGGCGAAGGTATTCTAAGAAAGCCCCCGCCTTTGTACCGCACAACAAGGACAATGACCTGCATTCGTTGGTGATTACCCGTGGAATCCTGGGTATGGGGTACTTGGAGGGTCTAGGATGTTTTGGGTGGTATGACAACCAATGACAACCAAGCAAACTGTCTGAGAATCAGACATGAATGTACCCTAAGGTGGGTGCCGGGCAAAAAAAAAAATCACTTCCGTACAGATTTCGTAACTTCATGATCACTTCTCTGAAGCAAGAATATTGTGATAGCGGCCCAAGTTTGATATGTTGCGTGCGTGAACAAAAAAAATAACTTACAGAACTCGTGGATTTGATTCCTTTTTTTGTGCCCAAACAAATTGCTTGTCTGCAACATGGCTAGGGTCCTCAATCCCCACCCTCACTGATTCCCGCACATTGCTGAGCACTTCCTGGATTTTATCTTCATGTCTTGATGGTTTGAAAGTTTGGGCAGTCTTGTATCCCCAAGATTCAATGGCTCAACATGGGGTACCAAGTGCTCGCCACACAAATTTCAGTGCTCAACACATTTCAGTCACCCTTTCCTACCATGGATCCCAACCATGGATAACCCGCGGATCGCAAATCCAATGCTTTGGGCCAGTCGAACGCCTGAAGAGCATAAAGCCCACAGGACACTGCTCAAAGAGGATGCTGCAGTTGCCACAGTCGCATTCGCCTCATTTTCCCGATTTGGGATGCTCAGTGTGAAGTATCCCCTGATTTTACGGACACACCCATTTTATTTTGGATAACAAAGGAGGATCAAATTTCATCAATTCATATCAATTCCAAGAATCATTGGACACAAACAGTAGAGAGCCCTAATTAAGAGCTATATATTCGCAACCATGAAACATCGATTCACCATGATGCTTGATGGTTTCCACCATCAGCAATCAGCTGCTTGGATGTTTCAGCCCATCCCACTACTAGGCTGCAGCCTGCAGCCCATGGGAATCCAGGTGCAACCCAGCAGCATCCGGTCGCATTCCACCAAGCAGGACATATGTTCTTTAGCGACTCTTCCCCCTGCGAATTCCCAACGGCTATGGCGAAGGCGGTGCTACTCATGATGATGACATGGGAAAAAACATGGGCGTGTCTGAAAATGAGGTATTACATATTCATGGTATTACACCAAAATAGATCAAAATAGTCCTTTTAAATGGGAACATGATTGTATACACATCTGGGAATTCTCACGGTATTATACCAAGGCGCATACATATCGGTACCTTATATTTTCAAACCCAAATTAGGCCCGCCTCGTAGGGGCCGTCCACAAAATCCCATGCCTTTTGCTTCAGAGACGGCCAGTCCACAAAATCCTGGCTGGAACACCGGACCGAGTCCCGGGACTCGAGAAGGACCCATCGCTAATCGCCCATGGGCCCATGGGGTTTAAGGATGTTTAAGGGACCAAAAATATCAGTTAAGGTTACCGGTTGAAGGGAGAATCTATGGCTGAATCATGTTGAAATTGACCTCATTGATTGGGCGTTCCTGCAGATTATGCAACTAAATTTCTAGGATCTTTTAGATCTTTTAGGGACATACCGTACCTGTCACCTCAAACCCAAAGAGAAACATGACGTTTTGGGAAAAAAGGTGGTGGCCTCTCAAAACTTGTGAACTGCTACAAATCACCACAGAAGTCCGTACTGATTACATGCCTTTCTCAATCCTTGGAATTGAACAAAAAAAACAAAGAAATACCTTCTCTCGGTGAAGGTTTCAACAAGTCCGCAAATATGAACGTCAATATCATCATGGCTTATAGAAATGGAATCAGGAAATATGATATCCAAGCATCTCACTGGTGATCAACGTGTTCCTATTCAAAGTGCCATCTTGGCATATCCACCATTTTTTGAGAAGTCAGTTTTGATATGATGTGTATTGGTATTGCAATTCTACCCAGAATTTCATGGGTAAAAACATGGTAAAGCTTCCAAAATTTTGTGTATATATACCCCATTTCTCACGCTACTTGGAGGGTCTAAGTCACTCCTTCACATCCCAACGTTTCTCACGTCGCCCAAAAAAAGGCTCGGCTCCTCTGGTAGCACAGCAGTGCCCAGGGATGGGCGATAGCCTCAGAATTTGAAATTCATCAGTGGATAACATCCACTGTTCAGTGTTAAATCACTGGATAGTTCATGTGGGATGTATTGGATCTAGTGGATTTTCATGGATTTTCTGTTATTTCATCAGTAACAGTGGATTTTCCGCATGATGGAAAGCTGTCTGAGTTTCCTGTTGATCAATTATCTCTTTCGAGCACTTGACATAATCATAATGGATCACCGGTACCATCCGAGCACCTTCAGCCATGTGGCAGGAGTTTGGAAAGTGCAAATTCCTCAGCAGCTGTAGATTGCGGGCGTCATATTCGTGAAACTCACACAACGAGAAGGACCGCGTACATCGGCTCACCATATTTGCAAGCTGGACACGTTCAATGAATGCTGGTTGGTGGTTGACCTACCCCTCTGAAGAATATGAAAGTCAGTTGGGATTATGACATTCCCAATAATTATATGGAAAAATAAAAATCATATTCCAAACCACCAACCAGAATGTCTGTTGTCCTCCGCTTTTGCCAAAGCACTAAACGTTTATAGCACCATCATCGACCATTGAACTCGTCCGACTCAAACTTCAACACATCTCCAGTCGTTCCACGATTTTTGTTTGCCACTCTCATAAATCATATCAACATATTGTACTATATAGAGTATATACATCATGTATCAAAATTCTCATGCAGTGATTATTATGACAAGGTATCAGATATATCATATAATCTTCATTGTCTCCAGCCATATTGATAATCTTGTACATAATCCCATATGCTCCATGGTGCTGGAATATGAATCCCAACATTTACCCCATTTTTATGACCCAGTCATGTAGGTAAATATACCAGCACCATGGTTCGCATCTGGGAATGTTTTTACCGACCAAGCCGCGAAGGTTCCGACACATCGCTGGTAAGGGCAGCATGGCTGTCAATGTCCCACGACATCCATGAGCTGTTCAATTTGAATCTGTAAGAGATGTCCCTTGAAACGTATGACAAGGTTATCAAATGTTATCAACAAGAACTCTTGGGTAAGAACAGCAAGAACTTGGTTTCTTTCGTTATTTCTACATATTCCACTCTTAGTAGATGCTGTTCAATCCCATGCTCCTATCGATTTGACTTGTTTTCTTGCGCGCTCTCCGTCTTCCGCCCAAGAAAAACTTTGTTTCAGCCCCATCATTCAAATCTGGGTGTGAAATCCGCTAGACATTGCTCTCTAGAGATTTGGTGTTGTCTCTGGGGCAGTTTGATAGATCATGTTTATGACTTGTCCGCACACATTGTGACCCCATCTCGGGGGCAAAAGCGTTTTGCCTAGCTCAAAATCTTCGTCGGCGAGAGCGGGGTCAGGGCGGTCTCACAGTCTCACAGCTAAGGATCTACCGGGTGATTATCGCTTCCCGAGTTCTTTGGGCATATTGGGATTTTCATGTTATCTTTGGACATCTTCATCTCACTTTGATTTAAGACCAGCCACATGACCCAATCTTTCTCTGGTTGGTGGTTTCAACCAACCCCTCTGAGAAATATGAGTTCGTCAGTTGGGATTATGACATTCCCAAAATATGGAAAGTCATAAAAACCATGTTCCAAACCACCAACCAGTTTCTTATGACCGGGCAGTCGCCGGCACGGTGTGCGCCTTGATCATTTCGCGCGTCTTACCGGAGCCCGTGGGGTGGTCCACCAACAAGCGACTGATGGGGCTCTTCGGGTGCATCAAGAAGCTCACGGCCTGGCATGGGGCACCTGCAAAAACCATGGAAATATTGAAGAACTATGCGGAAGTACAGAATCCATAGATGTACAACATGTTTTTTGGGTTTGACCATTTATTGTATGATGATCATGGAAGCTTGGTTTTGGCAAATGAAGTGGAACACCCGTGGTATGCAGAGTCACTATTGATGCGAGCAATCCCATGGCAGAAGGGGTTCTCCTTTCAGGCCGCAGAAAGAGGATTCACAGCTCGACAAGTGCGCAGAAATGTGCTCAACAGAGTCCTTCCATGTCGGAATTCCAGCGACCGCAAAGGAGTACATCGGTTTGTCTGAAAACAAGGTACCTCAAATCTTCTGGTTCATCGCCACTATAATGACACGAGCCTAGTGCGTGTATACCGTATATAACCCATTTTTGAGACACATCATGACGCATCAAAACTCGGCCGAAACGCAAAAAAACGTGCCGCAACTGCCTCTTGGTGGGGCTGCAGTGGAGGGCACGCAGCCTTCTCATCGAATTTGACCTTCACAAATCACCATCCTTTCATACCGGGTGTACTGAAGAGAATGTCGTGAACCCTAATTTTAGCGAATATTCCGAACCATCATTCGAAAAAAAGACGGTGTAATTGTCAAAGGAACCATCATTCTAGCCACTTGGTAAACAACAATCGGTAAAACAATGGTTACATCTCATAGAAGTGGAACTGGACTCCCTAGTTCTCATATCATATCTTGCCTGCAGTTGTCCTTGTCCAACTTGCGCTTTGATCATCACAGCAGTGGCCCGTCCTTAGAGAACAAACATGGCGAAACGTGGCGCAGTTTTCCGCCCATCTCCCCATGAACCCAGCAGGGTTCCCAGCGATTGAAGCCTTCCAAACCTGGGGCCAAAGGCTAGGGATGGGCTCACCACACCGCCTTACATGGATAATTTATATTAATTTATGATAATTTGGTTTTTGCTAGTTCGCTCATGTGCCTCTATGCCCTATGCACCTAATGTTGGTGTCTGACAGGAGAGGTTTCCAACTCTTCCAGCTCAAATGGGAATTGGAATGGGCAGAATACCAAGTAATAGACAAGTTTTACAATCCTGAATTTGCACCCAGCCGGACAACCAGACTACTACCTTTGGGTCAATAAATCGAGGCAATTCAACTGGCACGACTCTTTCCCATTTGGCGTCCAAATGATTCCAAATGTACATAAGCTCACCTTGGACCTCGGAGCTGTCACCACAACGGTTGGGATTGCCCCAGGTCACCACGGTTCCATCTGCCAAGATCGCAGCAAAAGCACAGTCTGCGCCACAAATCTGCTGCACATTCTTGAGCTGGTCTTGGACTTCGGAGCTGTCACCACCAAAGTGTGGATTGCCCCAAGTCACAACAGTTCCATCTGCCAGAATTGCAGCAAATGCTTGTGGTGTGCCAGAGATCTGCTGCACATTCGTGAGCTGGTGTTGGACTGTGGAGCTGTCACCACCACTGTTTGGATCGCGCAATGTTACAATTCTTTCACATCCATGATTCATGATACCACAGAGCAAATGAATTCCGTGATGCAGCTACCTTTGGCTGCAGAACAACAGCCGCAATGCTGTCTCTATCTTGAAGGCCGAACAGTGATTCTGTCAGATGTAAAAAACCGCCCGTCGAGCCCAGCGAGACTCAGGAATCGTTGCCCCAAAGCCTCTTGCGTGCGCTTTTCAAGTCAGCAACGGTGTCAGACTGCAAGACCGAAATAGTTTCATGCCGTCCGCTGGGTAAGACGACCTTGAGATGGAACCTTCAGCCAGGGAACCACGGGTCCGCTTTCCATGGCACTGCTGGAAAGGTGTGTAATTACTTGTAATCACAGTCGATTACAGTCGCTGAACAGATTCTATGGCCAAAACATGCCAAAACATAAATGTCAAAATAGTTCAAAATAATTTTCTTCTGATGACTTGTCGCTGGAATATTACTGTCATCGTTACATTATGTTCCTATTGATTTGACTAGAGCCACAGGCTGCAAATGAATTGTGAATCGTCTTTTAACAGTTTTATATATATATATATCTAATAATAATATGTGTATGTTGGTAACATGTTTTGTACATGGTCTTGCACGATAACACTTGCAACCTTCAAGCACCTACCGTATTCCATTCATGTCATAGTGGAAGGGACTACAGCAAGCAAGGGGTCTCCAGCCTAAATTCCGCATGAAAGTTGTCCCCGAACAAAAATAACTGGAATCCCCACTAATTTGATAACGACATAATTAAGATTCAAGATACCCTCTGGTAATTTAGCATAGCTACTGAAAATGGCCCAATTATAGTTGATTTACCTATTACAGATGGTGATTTTCTATAGCTATGTTAGTTTACCAGGGGGTATGTTCCAAACCTCTTTTTTTTGGATCTCCAAGCCGTGCCCCAACCCATCCCCAGCCTGGCAACACTTCAGGGGTCAGCTCCTCCCAATGCTGCACGGGATATCCATCCTGCGCTGGGAACCCCACCAGGTCGGTGAACCCTCCAACTACTCCAACTATTAGGCTTCATTAAGATCATTAAGGGCTTAACCAACAACCACTGATATATATATATATATATATAATTATATATAAGATATGTATATATATATATGATATGTGTATGTATATATATATATATACAACACCTATGTATATATATATATATATTATTATATTATATATTATAGGCTTATGAAGCTATCATGTGGGGGTCATCCCGGTCCTCCAAAGCTGTTTCGTTCACATCCCCCAAGTCAGCCCAAACTTCGGCACCTCGAAATGCAGTGATTACAGGCTTTCCAGGGGAAACCCTGCTGTTTTATTTGCCACTGCTTGGGAAAATGGGAGTGGGACATGTTTGGAAACACCCGGAATTCAGTTGGTTTGATGAATTTGATGATTCCCATCTTTGCTAAGGAACAGCTATTCGCCCATATGATCAATCTTTTCTTGTCTAGTGCGCACAATGATTTTTCCCCCTGGTATAGCCACCTTGCGGCATTCCAACTGAGACGCCAGCCGACTGTCTGTTCCTGGCAGCTGCCACTTCCAGGTGACATCTCATTTTGATAGCTTTGCAAACTATAGCTTGTCATAATCCCCAATGGATTGGGTAGTATAAGATAGTATTAAGTACCAACCCATCAACCATGGTATTTTCAATGGATCATTGGTTTACAGCGAATGCCTTGCTTTCTTTAAAACTTCGGCCATTGAGTGTATATTATTATATATATATGTATGCATCATTCTGCATCATTTTTTTTGCTAATTTCTCCGATCGTGAGTCGGTGAATTCTCAAAGATAAAGGGTACCCCAAATCCGCTGAAACTGGAATTCAAAGATGCTTCTCATCATTGTTGCTCGGACATTCCATTTATCTGAGACAATGACACAAAATACTATGCTATTTCAAAGAGTTTGTTCTAAATTCCGGCCTTGAGTTTTCCTTTACAAGTATATCAAGCCCTTTACCAGTTAATCCCTTCCTCCTAATACTAAACGTCCCCCTAATACTAAAAACAGGCATCCATCTCCAATTTCCGAAAATTTCAGTTTGGCCAATTTGACTTTTAATTGATCCCCTTTAAAAAACAATTCAAAAATCAACCTACCATTTGTGGGTTCTCCCCCCTAATACTAAAAACTAATTCATCCCGGGGTGTTTAGTATTAGGGGGGCTAGTTTTTAGTATTAAGGGTTTTAATTTAGTATTAGGGGTAAGCTTCGAACTGCCATTTTTGGCAATATTTTAATTGCGTTATATAAGGAAATTTAATTGATTTTGAGATCGGAAAAAATAGTTTTTAGTATTAAGGGTTTTAATTTAGTATTAGGGGTAAGCTTCGAACTGCCATTTTTGGCAATATTTTAATTGCGTTATATAAGGAAATTTAATTGATTTTGAGATCGGAAAAAATAGTTTTTAGTATTAAGGGTTTTAATTTAGTATTAGGGGTAAGCTTCGAACTGCCATTTTTGGCAATATTTTAATTGCGTTATATAAAGAAATTTAATTGATTTTGAGATCGGAAAAAATAGTTTTTAGTATTAAGGGTTTTAATTTAGTATTAGGGGTAAGCTTCGAACTGCCATTTTTGGCAATATTTTAATTGCGTTATATAAGGAAATTTAATTGATTTTGAGATCGGAAAAAATAGTTTTTAGTATTAAGGGTTTTAATTTAGTATTAGGGGTAAGCTTCGAACTGCCATTTTTGGCAATATTTTAATTGCGTTATATAAGGAAATTTAATTAATTAATTAACATGACTTCGATTTGGTTCCCTAATAATAAATACCCCCCTAATACTAAAAACTACCTGCCGTGTTTTGTATTAGGGGGGGGGGAGGTTTAGTATTAGGAGGAAGGGATTATAGATGATGAGAAATAGGGTTGTCATTCCATAAATGGGGTTATAAGTTACTATAACTGACTTAAAACTGGTAAAGGGATGTCAAGAGCAAGAACTGTAGTTGATTGGATATACTTTCTTTCCTCCTTGTCCTCCCTTCGGCAATCACGTGCTTCGCCAAATCCCATTCCTTTCATGTTTGGTTACGGTTAGTTGGATCTCTCAATGAAAGAATCTGGACATTTCAGATAGGGTTTCTCCGTTTTTCTTATATGGAACCATATGGAGGTGTGTCGTTAAACGGATAAATAGGCCCGGGGACCCGATAAAAAACAATTGGCTTCCCAGATCAAAAAGGACCCGATTCACTGGTCATGACGTTTGGGGTCCGATATTTTGGGGAACCCCCATGACCATGGAATAATAATGATGTTGCAGTGAAGTGGTAGTAATAAGTGATATAAGTGATATAAGTATGAATTGGGAACGGGATCGTCAAATGCCCAACTTTTACCACGGCAGCGCGGTATGACTCAAGGGCCCTAAAGCCAAATGTCAACGGGGGCATGTGATCACTTGGCTATACAAAATATACATTAGACAGGTCAAACTCACACTCAACCTGTTCTTCAAGGATCACATGATGCTAGTGAAAAAGTTGGCTCTAAGGCTTCTTCTGTACACGGTAAATGCACTCCTTCAAAACGCGGATGATGAGGTCCGGGCGCATGCTCTTGGTCAGAGCATCCGAGACCATAGTTCCTGTAGCAATCCAGGTAACAATGTCTCCTCCGCCATGATGCATATCCCAGGTCCTCCGGCCGTCTTGCCAAAGTGACTCATGAATCGACTGCAACTCAATGCCGAGTCGTTTGTCTGCGACCCTGCCGAGTACCTCATTCGCAAGATGGTCTGTTAGAGACCTGCAGTCTGAAAGCATCAGTTGTGGAATACAGCTGCGGCTGTCATCCAACCATGTTTTCATCGAGTCAAGTTGGCCCATCAGTTCGGCCAATGCTCCACGTAGCTTGTCACCGCTCTCTTGTCCAGCCTGCAGTGAATAAGCCTCGCATTGAAGAGTGCTGCGGCATACTCGCCGAATTGTATTTGATGCAAATCCCAATGGCATCACCCTGTAGGATGTAGTCTTGGGGTCTTTGATCTCATTGATGTCTCCAAGAAAATGGAAACGTCCTTGTTGTGATTTGTAGTTCTTCTCGTTTGAAAATGAAGCATCTGTTACTGTAATGATACCAACCTCTCCCCAGGTTAGATGTCCACCTGGAAAAATGAGCTTGTTCTCAATGCCTTGTTGTGCCAGCTGTACTACGGCATTTGCGTCGTGCAAAATAGCAACTGTCGCTCCAGAAATACTGGACTGTAGGCGGCTCACACGATAACCCAAATCGGGTCTAGTCTGCCTTGCCACCCATGCCAATGATCCCGTTACAGATCGTAATCGGGTCACATCATCCTTACCCAACGGCTCGGACGCTGATCTTCCTGGCGCGATCTTGATCGGCTTGATGCGACGGGTGTTGTCACAAGTGTCTTGTGTGATTGTTCCATCTGCAGTACGCTCAAATTGCTTGCCACAATAGCGAAACGAATTTGATTCACTTGATCCCAAGTTGAACTTCTCCAAGAAGCTGTCGATCACTGACTTTCCCTCAGGAATGTATGCGTACAAGATGTCATCCACATGTGTCGCCATAAGTGCAACGCAATCTTTGTCGGTTCCTGGAAGGAAATACAATCCTGGGTAAAACTTGGATTGTTTCAAGCCACTGGATCGGGCATCTCCGTCCAACCTCAACCAAAAACCTCGACCGCTGTCAGTCAATCCATATATAGGCACCCGCACAAGGAAAAACACCTCTGGATCAACTCCCGGGAGACCTCCTCGGGGTTGTCTCATAATGAGAACTCTATCAAGAGGACGACCTTGGAAATATGCGGATGCGACGTCCGCACTGTGCAATTGTGCACCCTGGATCGCCGCCCAACAGCAAAGAATGTTGTGAGCTTCCGAATCTGCTGTAGGACTGTCTGATCTCAAACCTTCACTGACTTCGAAATTGCCGCATGACACCAACCGGCTTTTGAACTTTGGCACATATTCTTGGTCTGTTCTTCCCTTCATAAATTGGTTCTTATCAACATCAACCCACTTGCTAGGAATACATTGATGCCCTTCAGCAATCAACCTCTCAGCATCTTCTTTTGAAATTTCCACAACAGCAGCGAACTCAAGGAACTTGTTCCACTCCTTGGTTCTAGCATCCATGATGTTCTTCTGTACATCAGGTGGCGCTGATTCATAGTGGATTGATTTCAACACTTTCTTGCCTAGCTCTTCGTCCTCAGGAACTCCAACTTCCTGGGACAAAAATGATGCAAACAATGCTCGTGCTTCTTGTTGTTCTTCAGGACTTCGTTCTGAGTCTCTCCCACGAGCTCTTTCAAGATGTGTTCGCAATTGATGTGGTAAGTCATTCAAAAGTTCCCTTCGCAATGGCCAAGATGATGCTGACGGCGAGGATAGTGGTCCCAAAACGGAGCCACTTGGAGTAGAATCAGGCACAAAGGAGTCTCTCCGAGATGGCACAAGTGATGAGCCTCTCTCCGACTCAGGTTGTAGGTGAGACTCTACTCGAGGTCTCACATTGCGTTCATGATCTCCATCTCCTGGACGTGGTCTTTCAACTCTTCTCTCTGGAGTTCTACTTTGCGAAAAGATGTCTTCTTCCATAGGACCGGTGTCTTCCTCCTCTTCACCCTCTTCAAAGAAACCGGGTCGTATGTCCCATTCATCTTCAGGTACTTCTGGTATAGGAGGGAGTGCTGAATCCACATTGCCTTCAGGGACAACTTCAACATCGTCTGCTTGTCCTGGACCATCACGAACAACTTCAACCTCATCTGATTGTCTTGCATCAAGAAACGCTTGTTGACCTGTATCATTGATGATCTTGTATGGAATCACAGGTTCACCATTCAACACTGATTGAGCAAGAGCTTCGGAAGGAGAAGCAATGCGTATGTTATGAGAAGCTACAAGTACTGGAACGTTACCACATAGCAACCATATGTTCTTCTGGTTCTCGTGTCCGATCACACGACATGTTGGTGACCAGGACGTTCCTCCTCTCTGATTGTCTCGTCTGAAAGTGACAAGATCACCAATGTTGAACTCACGGTCAAACACACTGGCATTGCGTGTCAACGCTCTCTGAACTCTTCTTGAACAATCAAGGTGAACAAAAGTCTTTTGTGCCTCAATCCTGGCCAAATGTTGTAATGCAAAAATTGATGAAGGATCATGTCGGGCCTGAATGGCTCCGAGCTGTGCATGGTCTTCCTCTGACATGAGTGAAGCTACACCACGGGGAGCTCGACCGAGCACCCACTGAGATGGAGAAAAACCTCCAACACGTGCAGAGTCGTTCTTCACACTGAGCACCTGTGTGATGCACGACTCAACCTGTTCTTTGGTACAAGCCCCAACTTCTGTACACACTCGCCTGAAAAGAGCCTTCAACAAACCACCATGCCTCTCTACTCGGCCCAATGATTCCGGGCTCTCAAGGGGCACATGGTGCACTTGAATGTTTTGTTCATCCATGTATTGTTGTAAGACACCACGATTGTGCAAACCACGGTCACAAATGATAGCAACAGGATGTCCTGCCCAACTGAACCAACGTTTGATGAGTGCGTCCAAACAGGATCGCGAAGAAGCTTGGCCTGCTCCAACCTTCACAATTTCAGCCTGTTGAAAACAAGTGCCAATACAAACCATGTTGAGAACTTGATACTTCTGCCCAGTTATATCTGTCAACTCCAGTACATCAATCCCCAAAGTATGGTTGAATGTATAATCACTTGGAAGCGTAACTTTGTGAGTGGGTTTCTTTGCTGATGTTTTCTCACATGTTTCACATCTATGCAACTTCACTGCATCAACAAACTCCTTACTCACCTTTGCAGCACGCACCAAATTGACCATCACCGTCTTGGGGACATGTCCAAAAGCCCTGTGCAACCTACGCACAGCAATCCTGACACGCTGGGGAAGTTTGCGCCAAGACCTACGCCTTTCTGTTTCATCCTCTGGTAATCCAGGGATATCAACATCATCCAAAAGGGTCTCTTCATGTGTCAGGTCCTCAACCGGATCCTGCAATGCAACATCTTCTGGGCCATCGACTGCATCCCAGTTCCCACCATGTTCCTGAGCCTCTTCGATGATCTCTGCTGGAAAGGCAACGCTCATCTGCTCCTCCAGTTCACGTTCAAGTGACCAATCACGAATCCATTGACAAAACTCCCAATTCAAAACGTCATCCAATTGTCGATACATAGACCAGTCTTGAAAACCTTGAATGAGTTCATCATCATTTGACACAAAAGCAAGACCAACTTCATTGATGTATGGAATCTGTGGTGTTTTGAATGATTCCCATCGTTCAGTGTGTGCGACATCAACAATGAGAAATCTACACCCTGTGGCATCACAATACTGTTCCAATTCAAATACAAGATCCCCATGACACAGTGGATAATGTTCTGACTTGTATTCAATTGCAACAATGACCAATGTGCAACCTTCGAACATGTCTTTCCAACCGTGTTGCTCAGCATCACCGTCCAAGTACGCGGCATTCACGCCGACGTCATAGGTGTGCTCGAAAAGATCCTGGAAAAGAGTCGGATGTGACGTGATGACTGCAACCCCTGAAGTCCCATTGGAAATTTGAGGCTGCATCCCAAGACTGGATTGCATCACACGATCATGGTTGTTGAGATTGTTGATACCTTCCAATACCATCTTCCTGTGTTTCTTGCTCATAGTCCTCCTCTCATCAGGATGGACTGTCAAATCAACGTTGGAATCAAAACGCACGGCCATGAAACCAGTGGGAGAATACTCATAGTCATATTCATAAGAATCGGAATCATCCTGTTCCAACTTGGGCGTCAAGACCTTTGGCTGGGGCTTCGACTTCACTGCATACATCCTTTTGGGTTCTGAGGATTTCATCTCAACTTTTGGATTCAAAGACTTTTCAAAATCATCCCTTACGTCCCGAAGTTTCTTGTTGGGGGTCAACCTGACACGAACGCTCATGTATGCTCCCCTCCCGGAGTCATCGAACACCCCAGGTGGGTGGTGAAACACAATCACATCGATCCACGAATTGCTCAAACGCACTGTTGCCCTGCTGTCAACGTTGTCTTCAATGAGTTCCCAGTCGCCTCCATTGCGAGGTCGACACCATGTAGATCGCTTCCAGTGCTTGATGCCATTCGAGACCTTGACAATCCGATTTGGCCGGATATGATCTCGAATCAGGACGTTCATGCGAACTCCTTCCACCAGTGGGTCTTCTCCATCTTTGCAAATCCAAAAGAGCCGATCCCTGTTACCCTCACGGATGCAAAAAGACACAACTTCGCTAAGGAGCTCGCCGTCCAATGTCTTCACTGACACGTTCTTGTTGTCAAACGGTCCATCTGATGCCAAATTGTTTCGGATCAGTCGTTCAAGTTCATCGCGATCATTGGGAGGCTCTCGAGATCGTTGTGGCAACGTTGAAGTTCGAGGTCCATCTATGGCCCCTGAAGATCGGGATCCGTCATCGGTCCCTGGCACGTCCGAAATGTGCGGTGGAGGATGATCTGGACTCCTGGGAGCTGGCCTCGATGTAAGTGGTCTCGGCGATGGACTTCTTCCCCTGGATGCTTGTGCATGCCTCCAAGGAGGTAACTTGCGACGAAAACTTGGTGATCTTCTGCGCCTTGCTGGTGGCGACGGTGGCGTCGGTAATCTCCGTCGACGCAATGGACTCCTTGATCTCCTTCCGGTCTCGGCCATCCTTTTGATCTCAACCTGTTCTGTCCTAAGATGTCCAACATCTGTTGCAAGCCCTTGTACCAAACGTCGAATCTCATCAAGTTGATCTGATGTAGGATGTCCTGCAGTGGGGTGATCTGATGTAGGATGAGATGAATGTCCACCTGAAACATCATCGGCTGGAGCATCGCGCACGTCACGGCTTGAAGCCACACTGCCTCGTGATCGTGCCAACCTTGACATGTTCGGGATCAAATGTCGAATTTGTCCCAAGCTCGCAGCCATGTCCTTACATCCATGACAAACTCCACCACAACGCATCTCTCCCCACATCCAGGATGATGCATGAATGAGAACAACGTCATAACCAAGGACTTTGAGACACCTGTAGGCAGCAAATCCTTGTCCCACTGACCTGTGGCGACCTGACTTGCACTCCAAGTCCACCAGCACCTTACTGTCGGCTTCCTGCTGTGTGACGAACTGGAGGATGTTGTTGAGATGTTGGATGAACCTGTCTACTTTGCTCATAGTCTCAAGGATTCCATGATGCCAACCCACATGAGATCTAAGATTTACGTCCTGATCAGGATCGTAAATGTCTTCACAGTTGATGCTCAAAGTGTTCCTGCTAGATCTGCATGCATGTTGTTGAAATCTACGCCCACGGGTCATGATGACCACCTTTCTGTCACTGCGCAGTTCTTCATTCAACTTCGTCTGCAAGATGTCGTAGTCCCTCGAATAAAAACCACACATGTCATGGTCAGCCATGGCAACTTCCGATGTGGATGCCGTGTATGCGATGTTGTACTTTCTGTGACACTTCGGGATTTGGGGAAGTTCATCCGACGGTGTGTTGTTGATGTTGGTCAATCCTTCAGTCAAGTTCATCACAAGTAAACCTGATTTGGAACATCTCTTGATATTCAATGGTTGATCTTTGATGGAAATCACCCCTTTTGCTAGGTCCTTCACTAGGCCTAACTTGGTTTGCGCATGCAATGAAAGAAGCAATGGGCTGTTGCCTGTTGACAATTGATATGAATCCAACTCCCCATGCATGTTCCCGTCTGGAAGCAGCAGCGAAAAAGGAATAGATCTCACACCTTCGGTCTTGGTACTACCACTTCCCAGACCAGCGAAACTCTTACAACCGTCATCCTTCAATGGCATACTGTAACCCAATCGGGCCAGTCGTGCTTCTGCATCGACTGCCCAGGCTTTGCTATGACAAGTGCTGTTGCAACCTTCATCCAATACTGCAAAAACATGGGGTGACTTGGCAATGTCAATAGTTTCATAGTTCATGTAAACCAAGTCTTGAGGGTATTGACTGTCACTTCCATGCAAACAAATGCCAACGTACCCAGCTAACTCCCTGCCCGAGGGGTCGCCGTGCCCATCTTCATTGACAAGAGAAAAACTGTCCTCTTCCTCTGTCACGTCATTGATGGCTTGA
Source organism: Cladocopium goreaui (assembly GCA_947184155.2). Taxonomy (NCBI): domain Eukaryota; class Dinophyceae; order Suessiales; family Symbiodiniaceae; genus Cladocopium; species Cladocopium goreaui. The sequence continues at coordinate 315,483 of CAMXCT020000236.1, read as the reverse complement.
TGCAGTAGTTCATGAAGTCGTGCACGGGTCATCACCTCAGAATGGCAGGTTTCGGTAACAAGAGTGGCAAACAAGGGTAACAACTCTTCCAACTGGACTGGATTCAATCCATCCGATTCTTCAACCAATGATTCAACAATGGGGACTGTTCGAACTGATGCTGTTTCAACCTTCTTGGCAATGGCAACACGCTCCTTGCGAATCTGCATAGGAGCTTCATCAATGAAAGTGCAACACTTCTTGCAGAAAGTACGGTGTGTTGATTTGCTGGATCCCCTAAAATCGGTGTCATCATGAGGGCAATTCTCAGGGGACATCAACGGTACCATGTCACGCCTTGTTGTTTCGGAATGACCGCACACAAGGCAGGTCTTCCTGATGGTGTACCCCGTAGAACCTTGTTTTGTAAACTCACGACATTCCTGACACTTGTTCGGCAAAGGAGGATTTGGGGGTTTCTTTCTGCCAGTTCCCCGAGCCACCAACAAATCTCGGTGCTCGACATGCTCAACAGGGACTTCGCGCGGGTGAATCCCATCAGCACCAACCACAAAGTACTTGTCAACCCAATTCAACCATGTGACATAGTATGGACTCTTGGGGGTATGTTTCTTGGCATGATGATAGTACCCTGTCTGTTCAAACAACACATTCCAAAAAGACAAACCCTTGAACTGTCCAACAGGAAAGATGCACCCATGGTCCTCGGGTCTCATTGTAACATCGAGATCCCGGGAAATCAAGCCAACGTTGCTGCTGGATGCTGCGGCACGTGAAGGTCGACTGCTGGGCTTCGCTTGTCGAACTGCCATCATAGCAACTCCATCTCTGTCACGATCAGGTGAAGCTGTCAAAGTCACACCATCGTCATCTGAAGAATCGCTCATGTCGGCAAAGTGAGCTGCGGGCTTTGGGGCTGACTTTCCAGGGGCTCCGGCTTTCGACCCCGGGAATTTACATTCCGGGTCACCGGCCCAGTGCCCTATGACTCCGCATCTCAAACATTTGCTCTTCGACTTCAGCTCTGTGAGCTTCCGTCTTCTCTGATCGATCGTGAGGTTGGACTTCACGATCTTTCCTTTGGGCTTCCCGAAGGATTTGCCCTTGCCACCTGCTTTCCCCATCGCAGTGAAAGCAGCAAGTTGTAGCTGGATGGCGTCTCCTGCTTGTCGATCGTCTTCTGCACCTTCAACTTCAAGCAAGCTGTTCAATGCAACTGCTTCGTACTCATCGACGTCGTCAAAGTAATCAAATTCGTTGTCACCTTCTAGGTTTCCGGGCTCCTCTTCTGCAATGTCACCAAGCATGCCAACATATGAATCATCCTCCCAGGATTGATCCACAGCTTCATCCCAAGGTTCTGCATGTTCCTCCCCATCATCGGGGTAGGCTGCATAGGCTGCTTGGGAATACGATCCCTTCGAAGAAGGTTTGCCTTTGCCATAACCCTTGCCTGACGACTTGCCATGCTGTTGAGGATTACCACGTCCTGTCCAGGATCGTGACCCTTCTCGCAAGTGAGTGCCACTGTAGTTCTCGATCAGCACCTTGCCAACACCTTCAAAATCCTTAGTGTCTGCACAGGCCTTCACAACGAGGATCTCCTGTCGATTGAGCCCACTCAACTCCAACATCAACTCTGTCCTCAAGCTGTCCGAAAACACCATTGTGTCATCCAACTCGCATAGCATGTGCCACCAACGTCGTCTCCTCTGAACATAGGAAAGCATGGGTTCGCCTGGTTGGCGAGACAAAGGACCACCTTGCTTCTGTCCTGCTCGAAATAATTCCTTGGCTTCCTCACGGGCTCTTGGAAACACATGGGATTTGATCTCACCCACAAGTTTCACAAGGCCACCAGGTTTGGACAACACTTCAAGTCCAAGATCCCTAGCTATTGAGAAAGCATCTCCTCTCAGTCCTTCAATCACCTTGTTAACCAATGGTCCACGATCAATGTCTGTCTTCTGCTTGCCGGACTTCGAGGATTTTCGGCTCGCTCCAGACTTCGGAGTCGAGACTGCTGATGTAGGCTGGGCTGCTTGAGTAGCACCCGACAAATCTGGAAAAGTAGCATACTCTTCTGCATCTTCTGCGGCTGGCTCTGTTGCTGTGGTCCCAACGGGATCCGCAGGCTTACTTGTCTCCTCCAATTGTTGCTCATAAAGACGAATCCGAAGGAGAGTCCTGAACTGCCAATCATGAAAGTTCGCCGCATCACCTGCATAGATGTATGATCCACTCTTCGTCTCAAGTGGTGCCGACGAATGGCGCTCCTGGCTGAAACGAAGGCCATTGATCGACATGATGCTCGCTCCGTTCGGAGTCGAACAAGGAAAAGCGTTAACAAGTGTCTGCCCTGGTCAGGGTCAGACAGATTCCCGAACCACGACACACTCGAAGTTCAGTTGATTCCCAAAGTTACCAGACTCAAATTCACAAAGGGTTCCCTGGGTCACTGACGTACCACCGGATGCAGGTCGTCACCCGCTCCGCTACCAATATGAATTGGAAACGGGATCGTCAAATGCCCAACTTTTACCACGGCAGCGCGGTATGACTCAAGGGCCCTAAAGCCAAATGTCAACGGGGGCATGTGATCACTTGGCTATACAAAATATACATTAGACAGGTCAAACTCACATAAGTGATATAAGTTAAGTATTATATAAGTGACTATCCAGATCCATCTAAATCTATCCAGATGATTCCCATCATATCCCCATTCTACCACGATTTTTTGGTGGTCCACAATTTTTCGTGCTGAATTCACAACGTTTTCCAAGGCCCCCGCCCTCCTTTAAAGGTTGACCTTGCCGTGCCTCGTCCACGGATTCCTCACCGGAAAGCTCTTCGGAATCCGAACCTGGGCCGCTTGGGAATCACGTCTGGAACGGCCAAGATAATGACCAGCTTTTGCTATTGTTTCCCTGCTTTTAGTGGGAATTTACCACACATTTGATCATTTTTAGGTGGTTCAATCCAAACTGACAGTTTGCAAACTGGAAAATGGCAATTTAGTTCGATGATTTACCGATGAACAATTGTGATTTTTCACAGCTATGCTAGTTTACTGGAGGGTTATTGTAATGTTTACCACACCTTTGATCATGTTTGGACGGTTCAATCTAAGTTGTTGGTAGTAAAAAGCCTCCAATGTTGCATAATTCCACAGCAGAACTGCTGCTTTTTTTAAATCCCACACTGTGGTGATGGATGGCCCCATAGTATGCTGAAGTACACCCAAGCATTCTTTATCTATCTGCAGTTATATAAGTCAATCATAAATAATCAACTCCTAAATAGATATATTTTTTTGGATATTTTAGATATTTATATACATATATATATAATTTTAGATATATATTTAGATATATTTACATAGACATGGACCCACGTACTGTGTGCAAAAAAACAACATTCAAGGTTACAAGAAACAAAACAAATGTGTACCATCGCAAATATGTGACCCGACCCATTATCATACATAATCACTGATAGTAGATCTGCCACAATACATCTAGATTTAAATCATATCGGTAGGCACCGCAAATGAGTATGGTTTGTTGATTTGCTGCTGGTTGGGGCCGTGATCTAGCTTGGTCCAAGGAGCCACCAACAGCCAACATCAAATGCATCTATGGCTGCTATGATTATGTCATTCAAATGAACACTGAGCACGTCAAAGTCATCAAAGTTGCTTATTTACGAACTTGATGAAACCATCAGCAGCATCCGTGGCAAAGGGGATCGATATAACCATGACAGCCGTGGTAATCCACCCCACATGGTTTGTCCAAAGTGCAGGACAAACTCGAAAATTACAATTTAAGCAAAAGAAAATGATGATACATCATGATACATCATGAGATTGTGGGGTCTCCCATGTTGAAACCCAGCTTGAGTTTGAATCAAAGGGACCAAACAAAGCACCTTCCAATTCTTCTGCGCCCACTGTCCTGGAGTTCCGAAATGGACCCAGGAGACGAGTGGTGCTGAAGTGGGATCATCTCAGGAAAATAAAAGGGTTGTTCCAGTCCAATCTTTTGTCACCACAAAAACATCAAAGTTACCCTCCGGTGTTCAAACACAATGGATAATCCTTATTTTTATCATCGAAAAAACATTTTTATAGGGGATGTCTCATCTAAGTCTGGCAATATTTGATTATCAAATGGTAAAATTAGGCAAACTAAAGTTCTGGACATCTGGACAGAGCCAACATCCCGAGACTTCGGCACTTCGGCTCCTTTTCCTCTTCAAATCCTGCGGGCTTGACGCGGCAGAAGCGCAAAACGTTCGAGCATGACCGGGAATTGCATACAGGGATTCCTATGTGTATCACTATGGATCCCTGAAGGAATTCTTGGACACTGTTGAATTTTAGCACATGTTCACCTCAGCATATTCAAAATATTTCAAAATCATGGCTGCAACCTCTGCGATTGGATAATTTGAACTCTTCACTGTCGGTTGGCGCTAAAAAACCCCACGGTGATCCAGGATTGAGTCGGAGAGACATTTTCTGCAATCCAGTGCGTGGCTATAGTTTTTGCATGTCATCCATATATTTCATAGTCCGATTGATACCACTTTTTTTTAACCTACTTGGTGGTTTCAAGCCCCTTACAGTAAGTGTCACTTAAGGGGATCATCGTCCAAAATCTGGCCATCGATCAACCTGCTGGGTTTTGAATGCCACCGAGAGCTCTCGGGTCCTTCTTGCTCTTGCTCTTCTTGAGTTCCTGGCCGGATGATGACAGGAACTCAGCGACTTTTCAGCAAATGAGTCGCTGACTTTTCAGCAAATGTAGCAGATTTGAAACCTGACATCACTATTGAAGGACCATCAGCCTAACATATTGCTGTGCCAGGCTGCTCAGCAACTTCCAAAAAGCTATAGATCATGCATCCATATTTGTTCAAATGAAAGCACAAACAAGAAAATTAACGTGAACAGACCCCACCATGTTGTAGCTTGGAATGGAGGAATGGCCCCCTCATGCCCTTTCTTTCTCTCTGAGGTATGCAATCCCCAAGCATTTGTAGGAAAATTGGATAAGCCCCACAAAACGCCACATCTTGGACACCTTGGACTGCCGAACGTCCCGCATAGTAAGATATAGATAGATACCTTGCTGGTACTCAATCATGGCAAGGAACAATTCCCCCTAATTATGGATGATGTTCCCATTAACAACTTCCATTTTTGCTGGGGATGTGCCATTGAAAAACCATAAATTCACCACATTTTATAGGTAAAACATGGCCGTTATATTAAACAAAAAAACATCAAAGTATCCATTGAAGGGATTTCAACTGTTGCACCGACAACTCACACCTCTTTGTTCTTTCGCCTTAGACGACGGACCCGTGGCACACCCATCTTAAGCATCCAAAACAAATGAAGGTAATGGGTAATACTTGCGATGGCAAAACATGGTAAACACACAACTATCTTAACACAATGAAATACAATGAAACAAACATGTTGACAAAATGACAAATATTGACACATCACCAATCCATTAAAGTTTGATGTATGACGGGTCATCGGATTCTACATATGTGAAAAAACTCCACTTCCCATCACTGGCTTCATGTGGCCCCTGAAAAACTGGAATAGAATCCATGGATCCAGACATAGCCCACTCAACAAAAATTGACCATGTACATTCCATAGTCTATAGTTATCAGTTATACTGTTTGGTGGTTGAGCCACCCCTCAGAAAAAATCTGAAAAAATATGAAAGTCAGTGGGAAGGATTATCCCATATATATATATATGTGTATATATATATGGAAAAATAAAACATGTTCCAAACCACCAACCAGCTATAGTTATAAGTCACCAAGTAACGGGCTTTTGTTTAGGTCTTTGATGCCTTTTCGTTCCAATTTTTGCTGGGTAAATCAGTAAATCCCCATGTTTGACGGTTAAATCCCAATTTTACCCAAAGATGTTGGCACTTTTACCGAGGCCCAGGCCGGCCACGGCGTGGTTTCAGGGAGGAACTTTCGCTGTCTGAACCTCAACTGCTGCGTCCCTCCTGATACTACGGTGAAGTTTGATTGTTTAATGTCTTGTAACGATTATTGTTGTTATGATGATTATGGTGATGATGATGATGATGATGGTGATGGTGATGGTGATGATGATGATCAACGATCATTCATGATGATCAACATGATTAGTGATGATTAATATGATTAATCATGAGTAATAATAATGATTAATGATGATTAACCATAATTATATAAGTATGATTAGTGATGATTACAATGTTTCTTTGTATTACCATTGTGACAAGAATGATCATCATGATGAATATGATGAAAACAACGATGATACAACAAAACACCCATGCTTTGGGAGCGCTTTTGGGCTGTCCCAAGTTGGCTTCGCAAAGTTCAGGCCCCAACTGCTGGAAGCAGCTTGGTCACCGCCACCCTGACACTGTGCCATGGAGACCCAACGTGGGGTACGAACCACAGATCCGGATAATCTCTGGTTTTCATATACCCTCTGGTTATGACTAACACAGCAATGGAAAATCACCATTCTTAATAGGTAAATATAGGTAAATCATCCATAGATGGACCATTTTCCATAGCTATGTTAAATAACCAAAGGGTAAGTGAAAACTGGAAACCAATCCGTTCTGAGGGGCCAAGTGGTTTTGAAGATATTTGGACCATAGCCCATAGCCATGACTATGTTGAATAGTCTGTGTGTTGTAGAGACTCTATAGACTATAGAGAAACAAGAGAAATATACAAAACAAAATGTCAAACTGCCCAGAACCACCGTGGTTTCTGAGAACCGATGGCAATTCTGCACACTATGTTTGATTCATCTGATCCTATTCCTGATGCAATCCATGGTAGAATAATATCCATGATGAATCACCTAGGGCTATTTGAGGGGAAAAACTCCACCGGGCGGCCCTTGTGATTGATTTTTGATGAAGTAAAGATCAAAAAATGAAATCCCCTCAAAACACGTGTAGAAAGTTACACATAATTTGTACAATCTACACAATCTATACACTTTTCAGAATGATTTGGCTCCTCAAAAATGATAAAAAAAACACATCGCACCTCCTCGAAGAATTGCAAGACTCGAAGCTCAGCCTTCGACGTGAAAGGGCTTTGCCATGGATCAGGAAATATGTTTATGTAAATCGTTTCAATCGTCATTTATCCATCTTGCTGTTCTTCTATTAACCACTATATATATGTTATTTTTTTTTCTGGTGCAACCCCAACGTTTTCATGTGTTTGGAACTCAAAATTGATGGGCTCTGGGTTGATAAGCAGATTCACAAATTGTTTTCTCTAATAATTTCAAATGATGTTATATAATTCAAATCCAGAAAGAGTCCATGTTAACATGTTTGTGATTTGAACATATTATTTAAACTATTCTCGAATCATCTTCAGATATAGTATATCCATGATAAACGATGTGCCTCAGAATAACATCTTAAATCCATGTTACCCTCTGATGAACGTTTACATAACTATGGAACATCACCATATTTCATGGGAAAATTCACGAAATAAGTGGTGATTTTCCATAGTTATGTTAAATTACCAAAGGTTAAATCCATGTTAAAAGCCAAACGTGTATTCATCGTTTCTGTATATATCATGCCTCTGTAACCTCATCCAAGGCAAAGGTGCGTCCAGAAGGCGTCGGCCTTGGTGCTTCGTTTTTTTCTGGGTCCAAATGTGGGGGAAAACCATGGGAAAACCATGGCAAAACTGGCTAGTTCAATGGGAAAGATGGGCAAAACTGTGGAAAACAAATGGAAATATGATGGAGATGCGAGTTGTCGAATTCCGGCCCTTTTTCAGAGAGGATTAGACCAGCCAACATGAGGATTCATGAACATGTGACCGACATGAATTTCTCCGAACTTGTGCCCAACAAAAAACCTGGCCACTTGGTGGATCACCAGGCATAGCCATGGGGATGAAGCAGCTCAGTCCCGGCCCTGATTCATCCAACAGATATTGCATGGTCCTGCTTATTTAAAAAAAAAAAAACTATGAATTCTATGGTGACCATCCTCTATGGGAAAATGGGAAAATGAACAAATAGATGTATACTATGTTCCAATTATTGTGGTAGCCCCATTCTAGAACATATATAATATATATAATATAATATATATATAATATATATATATATATAATATATAATATAATATAATATAATATATATATATATATCATTATATTATGTTATATGATATCATAGTATATTATATATACATATACATATATAATCATTCAACGTTTGACCATGGCACATCACGAGACCATGTTTCACCGAAACGCCACGGATACTCTGCCAGGCGCCCTGACTTTCCCACGTTCTCGTGCAACCAGTTGATGTAGTGCTGTGCCTGTGAACCGGGGGATGTGTCCACCTAGCATTAATACTTTCTTACCGAGCTACATCTACTCTATGGAAACGGACAATTATCTACAAATGTTGGGTTATTCATATATATATATAGATGATTTACCTATCAAAAAAATGTGATTTTTGTTAGAGTTATGTTAGTTTATTGGCTAGTACCTCAAGCCTCACCTTTGTTGCAGCACTTCCATGCTCTTATTGGTGCTCCCTGAACATGATCCGTTACAGGAAATCGAAGGGAATGCAGAATGTGTCTCAAACCAGAAGCCACCCTATATCGACATATTATGGGCAGCTAATTATGACACACAGTATCACTTTTGGTGACTTATTGTGACAAAGTTATACACGTTTTGTGAGATATTCTATGATATTCTTATACTATCATGCATTACATCACATCCACACCACCAACATCCCCAGTCTCAGATCTACCATGAGGGTCCGTTTCCTTGTTCAAATCGCTGCACTTCTGTAGAATTTGGTGCCTGATCGTGGCCGAATAATCACAAGTCGCAAATCAAACACAACTTAGGGAAAACAAAAAAACGCAAAACGTATCACACACCGGGAGTGCGCTGAATCTTTTTCACCAAGGTTCTGTAAGTTTCTCATCCTCCAAACATGACATTCGAATATGTTTTTGTCAGCACGGCTTCTCTGAGTGATCGACACCATGTAGTCAGCATTGGACTCTTCTTTGGGTGCAGCAATGGTGCCTCAGGCTCTTGAACCCCACCAAGCCATTTCCATTTCGCTCCACTGTGAGTGATCCCGATGTTATGTTGCCAGCAGCAAATACAGTAACAAAATATGCCCTCTGGTAAATAAACATAGACCCTGAGAATCACCAATTTGTAATGGAAACTAATCTTCTAACCCCTATCTGGCAGGGTCTATGTTAATTTACTGGAGAGTAACCCTTGGGGAGTTTGCAAAATCATATCCCTCATTGCGCGAGTCTTTTGGCCATGCCCAAAGCGAGCTTTGGGCGCCGCAACTGCGCCGCTTCGGGGGTCGGTCGGAGGTGAAAACGAACTGTTTTTTCGACGAAACGCAACCACAACATCTTTTCTCAACATCGAATCCAAACGCCAAGTGACTTTAAATGCAATGATTATGTTATGAATGTTATTTGACAACAAATCGACAAACCTTACTAATACATACAAATACATACAAATACATGATACTCCACCCCAAGCTCCTTGAAGAACTTGAACGATTCCGAATTCACATCCAACCGACCAGCTTCTCTCACTTCAGATTGAACGTTAAGGTGGTAATTGAGTGGGCCATGATGGCACATCGTGCTACCTTGCCGTTCACCACCAAGCACATGTCCTGCACGGTGGGAAATGGTGGTGCCAGGGCGGAGTACTTGAATATGAACCCAGTGCAAGCGTAGCACAGGGCCTGCCACACCAAAATGATAATTATCAATAGAACTCGGACCTCAATTCCAAAGAGCTAAGTAATCAATAGGAATGTAAACGATTACCCTCCAGTGAAACAATATAGATAATATTACGAATCATTGACCATTTGTAGATACTTTCCTGAAAAACAATGGGCTTTCCATGGCTTTCGTTAGGTTACCCCAGGGAAGTGTGTCGAGTAGCAACGCAGGCGGTCCCTGTGATGCTTGGTCTGATTCAGGACGACCGCCACAAGATTGCCATTGGGGTTCAGGAATGCCGTTGCCTGGGGCAATGCTCCATGGTGCTGGAACGTTGGCACCAAGATTTACCCCCGAAAATGGTCCATCTATGTCGAAACATAGATGGAGAATGTGGCATGGGTCAATCTTTGAGGCTCTGAAAACCACAAATGTTGGTCATTTCGACTTTGGCTTATCATAACTAACGTTTAGCGGTAGTTATAATCGCTTTTTGATTCATACCATGCCGTATATCCAACTGCAAGGTTCCGTTTGGCCATTGAAGAAATGGCATTTAACACCCCCCCTTCACCAGCGGGCAAATATGTGTAAATTCTACAGTACTACAGGATATTTATGTAGAAAAAAAGTGTTATATTTATACAATTTGAATATATTATGATTACATAAAAGATAGATTCAAATAGTGTATAAGAACCCCTTGGATTTTCATGGATTTTCCTAGTCCCACTGCTCCGGAGATGGGAAAAGCCATGGCCTCCATACAGTCTCGATTCGTGGCGCAAAGCACTCGACGTGCCCCAGGTTGGATGTGCCTATGCAGCGGCGACTGCAGGGTGTGTTGGGAAGGGGTCAAGGCCTCGACAAATGTCGGTGTTTTATAGATGTAGAAATACCCTATAATGTTCTACATAATATGATATTCTCCATTTAATAAGAACATCTGTAAGGAAACGTTGTTTTGTAGATGTTTCACATGTTGTATCCTCAAATAAAGCGGTAAATCATGGTAAATCCATGTAAATCCATGTAAATCCTATGAAATTGTCCCTTCCAAGTCTGGGATACGACCACTCGCCCAGTGACATAGAGACTATCACTTCGCTTCACTTCGCTGGGGAGTGATCCCGAGACTGACTACACCCATAATCAGCAATGGTGTTGCACTGCACAAAAAGCAGGACAAATCACAAATCAAATCCTGATTAAGGGGACGTCATTTCCTGATATTCTGTTTGATTGGCACCTGTCAACACTTTGCTTACATGACTCTGGATGTACAACACACCTGAATCCTCGAAAAGGATTATATCCGAATAAAATGCTTGTAATCGATTGGAAATCTTAAAGGGAACTTCTCAGTACCATGCCTGGCTATCACCCTTTGCTGTGAATTCTTCAACAACATGAGCCACTCCAAACCAGCTCCGCGCCACATTTTCTCCCTCTGTACTTCATTCTGTACTGGGTATTGGGGTGTGGGAATCTCGAAATGAGGCCATTGCAGTTCCCATACCAATGGGGCTCGATGGAGAGATCTCCGCGGCCAGGTACAAAAGTGAAGTCAGAAAAAAGTTACCATAATTAAAATCGACGTGAATCTTGAATCAACAGTTGCATCTTTTCAGCAACTCTCACTGCGATTTCTGCGGCGTTGGGAAGTGCGCTTGATGCAAATTGGACATCACCACGATACGCGGCATCTCAGAAACCGCTTGGCGCAGTTCGATGCTCTTCCAAATGCCCACATTGAAGACCTGGATGGCCCATTGGGCCAAAATGACCCATGGGAAACCACACTAAATGGAGGTAGCTGGGAACATCATCAAACTCAATGGGGAATTTTCCAGCAAACCAACTTCGATTGCCGCTCGTTTTCAGTGATCACCATGCCCTTTTTTTCGGGATGGAAATCTGTGGATAAACCGTTTAGAATCGCCGACCAAAGCGAAAAAAGTATACCCTCTAGTAATCAAGCATGGCTTGATGAACAACTCCCCATTTAGTTCGGATATTCCCATCTAAATGACCGTTTACAGGGGACTTCCTCCCTAGCCATGTTTCATTACCGGAGGGTAAAAGTACTTGAAACGATCAACCAGAGACATTAATGGTCTCTGCGGGTATTTTTCCTGTGGCTTCACGGAACCAGTAGGCACGTTGATTGGGGAAGTAAGCCACATCCCCAGCATGTAAAGTCTCGTTGGCGAACTCCAAATGAGACTCGTTGCCCAAAATGCCGCCCTGTGCAGGAAACGGGTCAGGTTGGCTCAATCTGAGGACGGTGCGATCAAGTGGATCCTCAATAGCATAAACCATAAATCACCAAATATGTGTGATGTCTTTTCATGTACAGAAAGAATCAAAAACAAAGAGGTAACTCACTTGTGAACTTATGCAACATTCACAACATCACTTCCCACTAGTGCAACCATGTGCTGCTTTCTACCATGAACTCTGGATCCTTTCCGGCTTGACTGCCGTGGAAAGGTCTGAGATAAGTTTGAAGAAAGTGTAGCCTTGACCTAAGCTGGTTGTTAGTTGTTACGAGTCTATCCCCTGTTAGTGGTTAGTGGTTACCAAAAAAAAACTATCCAAATCTTTGGTGACTTTTAACAAGGGGTCACAACTCATGGCTCCTAAAAATCTACCCATCCAACTCCCAGCCTCAAGGGATACCGTCACGGTCCCAGTCACAACCATCAGCAAGCTATCCTGAAAAGTTTGGCAAGGATCACCTACCTGACTATATTTGGAGGATCACCTACCACGGATCGTTTGGCTGGTTAGTATAGCTGAGGTTATAGGCCATGTATAAATGGGATACACCCCGAATCAGGGACTTACTCAGCAGCTTTGATTATGAAGCGCTTACTAAGTGGGATGATCTTCCAAGTAGTGATTGGCATGGAAACCCTATGGCGCGAGACAACCATGGAATGTCATAATCTTCCGGGGAAAAATGCTTCCGATTCCAACTGTCCTTTTTTCATCTATTATTGTTAGTTTATGCACCAATTCTTCTCCATTACCCAACCATTACTCAACCAGTAATTAACCCCTGTTAACCATTATTAACCATGCATGGACAACCATTTTTAGTTAACCATGATCAACCATTATTCAACCATTATTTCACCATTACCCTCTGGCAAACTAACGTAACTATGGAAAATCACATTTTTTTATGGGTAAATCCACTATAAAGGTGCCATTTTCAATAGTTTTTTGTATGTTTACCAGAGGGCATCAACCATTATTTCACCATTAATCTGAGTAAATTGTAATATTTCACTAACCTGAATTAAGGCCATTTGGGGATGATTTCCCTTATTAACCATGATTCCAGGGCTCGGTCGCAACGTGAGGTCGTGATGAATTTTACCCAGATTCATAATTTTAGTAGGTAAACCATCTATAAATTTCTATAAATGGGCCATCTATACCATGGCTATGGTAGTCATAACCAGATGGTATTAATTTAAAAAAACAAGGTTTTCTTGCCATCTCGGCCCAGCCCAGCCACGGCCGTGGTCCAAACAACGGGACGCACCGCTCCAGGGGCCAACTCAACTCGCTCCTGCGACCTTTTTGCGGGAATCGGGCGGGACGCACCACAGCTTTGGATTGGCCAACTTCAATGGAGATCCCTTATAAATGCTATAATATCTATAATTAGTTATCTATCTGGTTGGTGGTTGAGCCACCCCTCTGAAAAATATGAAAGTCAGTTGGGAATATGACATTTCCAATATATGGAACAATAAAAATGTTCCAAACCACCAACCAGCTATAAATGAAGGTTAACCTCATGAAATTGAAATGGGAAATCCCCGCACTATATGGTTTCGGAAATCCCCAAACGAAATGGATCGAGGTTTGTAGCTCAGAAAATCAATGAACATCACGAACCTAAATGGGAAATCACCACCCAAAAACAAAGGCCAGAAAGTTGGAAGCCTGGAAATTCTGAGGTAAACAGAAATACGTTTCTATCTTTTTTGGGGTTAGAATTCACAGTATACTAACTTAATAAAATTTAATACACATCCCAAATTATAGATGTAAAACACTATCAAAACAACGTTTTGACATCTGAAATCTGGAGTCAAGTGGTTATCTTCATGCTATATATATATATATATGAGCTACCTCCAAAACTCTATTGCCCCAAAATGGAATATCTATTTTTCCTTCGTTTTAAAGGGTCACCTTCGTTTTACAACGGTTTCGACCAAACCTTCACAGATATACGTGCGATATCGCGCAGTCATCATTTCGAGCTAATGGCAGCAGCAATGGCAAAAGTTATAAAAAACAGTGCCAGGATGTGCTAGGATTAGTACTGTGACTCGTAGAAGCGACAAAGGTGCTAAAGTAGCAGTAGCACTGGAGTAGCAGTAGCAGTGGCAGCAGCAGTGGCAGTAGCAGTGGCAGTAGCAGCAGCAGTAGCAGTAGCAGCAGCAGTGGCAGCAGCAAGTGACAGCAGTGACAGCAGCGACAGCAGCGACAGCAATGACAGCAGTCACAGCAAGTCACAGCAAGTCACAGCAGCAGCTACCAGCAGCTACCAGCAGCTACCAGCACCAGCACCAGCAGCATCAGCATCAGCATCAGCAGCAGCTGCATCAGCAGCAGCAGTAATCGCGGTGATGCAGGCGCTGTTGGTGCTTTGCTGGTGCTGGTAAGACAAATGCCTGCAGCAAAAGCACAACTAGGCCCCGCAGTGGCAATGGTAGTGGTTGCAGTAGTAGCAGGATGGGGAAGAAGGCTTGCCTGCTCCTGGCCAAGTTCATGCCAAGCTGCTTGTCGTGAATTTTGCCTTCGTTTTTGCCTTCGTTTTGGCTTCGTTCCAGAACGCAAAACCAGACGGGAAAACAAAACCGCCGGATAAAAAGAATACTTGCAGGCGGAAAGCAGAAACTTGACAAAATGTAAATGCAGCAGGAGGAAAAACAAGATAGGGAAAAAACAAACGGGAACAACAGAAAGAAACGAAGGCGGAAAGGAAGCCAACAGAAACTGTCCCAGGAAAGGCATGAACACAAGAAAGGAAACAAAAGGAAGACAAGGGAAAACAGGTAAAGACCAAACGACAATAACTCCATGATACACCATTCTTGACGTTCGCTTCTCAAATGGAAATCTATCAACAAACATTAGTTGTAAGGTTTGCCTTCGTTTTAAAGGGTCACCTTCGTTTTTGCAGGTTTTGAGCTATATTCCATTCCAATACATATCCCTTGCATAGACCTTTTTAGTGGTAGCACATATATATATATATATATCATCTATCATAGCCATAGAACATTGTAGAACACACATGCTCAGCAGCCGCCAAGGCACATGGTCCGGGAGAAGGGGAACTGATCCGTGCGAATGCGATACCTTTTTGCGGTTGTTTTGCGAGGCTGCTCTTGTGACAGATTCTCAAAGAATGGCATTGATATTAGTTGGATGACAAGTTTCCCTACTACCCTCTGGTAAACAAACATAGCTATTGAAAATTGCACCTTTATAGTTGATTTACCCATTAAAAATGGTGATTTTCCATAGTTATGTAGTTTACCAGAGGGTATGGGTTATCATAATCCCCAATCAATTATATAGATAGAAGTACCTATATTAACCAAATCAACCACAGGATGGAGCCCCCCCCCATTTATGTTTGTTGGTTTATAACCCCCATGCATACTATAGTTTTACTCCAGATTAACGCCATTATTAGGCCACTTAAAAGGCACCTTAGCTATCTTGGGGGCCCCATCCTGTAGGTACTTACCCTCTGGTGCTTCAATGGGTTTTCAATGGGAAAATCATGGGACAACAATTAGGGAAACGTGTGGGAAATCCACTTGTTACTGATATCAGTACCCTCAGGTAAGCAAATATTGCAAATTGAAATCACCTATAAATATGCAATATGCAGGTTTATAGCTGGGAAAATCATCAAACAACATGATATATGTTCCAGCCAGCCATGTTTGATTACCAGATCTTCCAAGTACTCATTATGATTTCACGAGTGAACGTCCCAAAAAAATGGGTACTACGTATATCACCTCATGGTTCACGGTACTTGGAGGGGTGCATAGATTGGTTTTCCATCCATCAAGAAATGCGTAGGAAGCGTTTAATTCACCATCATTAACAATCAATATGCGTAGGAATTGATAGCTATACCATTGATGGGTGATAAAACACATCATAATAATCCACAACCAGGTAGGATTTACTCATGAATCCACCATATATCCACATAGCATATCCTTATCATAATATTATTCCCCTTGAAGATAACCAACATCTATCGGAAGCCCAGCTGCAAAGTCACCCCTTCCGTAGCAGGAAGGATCACCCGTTGTTCTACGATGGACTGCACCGCGGCAGGTGCTCCCACGGTCTCTTGCACGGGAGGACACTCGGGATCACACTCTCCAGGTGCCACGGCGGTCACCTGGAACCCCACCCCAAGGTGGACTGGACCAAAAAAGGCAAGGATGGCTGGTCATCTTTTGTATTTACAGCATGATTCAACATGGTTCAAACTATTTCAACTTCGACCATTTTTTGGCAGTATTTGATCTTGAACCATATGATTGATATTGAAATTCATCCATTTTGGAGGCTCCCAAGGCCAGAAAATCAACGCACATGTTTCAAGCAAAGCGTCGATTGGAGCTGTCATGTTGGTGTTGCTATAGTGGATTGAGTGTATCGCTTTACCTTGACTCCAGGTGCTGAGGGGGATGGGATGGGGGATTCAATCGTTTGGCAACTTGCTCCAGCGAGAAAACCCTGGGTTCCATTTTTGGCCGTAACCTGGGCATCGTTTCAGACCGTCTATGGGCTGATAAGCTCTGGTTGTAACAGCCCAATACCCACCACCAAAGATAACAAAAAGCAGAAGACAGCAACACAATAAGTGTCAATACTCTGAACTCGCGAATCTTTGTAACCTCTAAAGCTCTTTTCCCGTTTTGAGGCTGCAATCTTGATGACCGAAGGGCCAAAAGCAGGCCTGGAAGCCTCGTACACTTCCTGAGTCGTGACAGGAAGCTCGATTTATCTAGACTTGGGAGACTCTAAACAGGTTGAGCAGTTGAGCAGGTCTAAATCTCAATGGCATCCTGACAAGAATATCCATGTAATACAATGAATGGGACCACTTTGCCAAACTCATAAAAATAAAATAAACAAACAAATAATTCTAGCAATTTCTTGCCCATATTCCAGGGCCGAACATATTCCATGCCAAAATAGCTGGAAAATTTCAGGGAATTGCGAAGACCCCTTTCAGGTGAAATTTGTATTTCATACAGTTTGCCAAGTACTCCTTTTCTTCTGGCACGTACGTTGTCGACTGCACATGTTCTTCCCCAAAGAAGATCCTTACTTTCAACAATTTCTGGAAATGTCATATAATTAATAATGTTGAGCTTTCCAAAAGTGGATTAATAATGTTCTTATGGGAATTTGTCATCTACACTTTTCAGGATCTCAAAACCCAATTCATAAGCTTTAAGCTTATGTTCTGGCACGCTTGGCTGGCCTTTCATCAGCAGCGCCATCCCCATCGTTCTTGACATCTTTGTGGCCCCGCAAGGAGCTCTGCACAACAGGATCTGGGAACACAAATCATCGACGATCCTGTTTTCTTCCGTGCAAAATAATTCCACCGATAGAGTACGATGCCACCCCTGGAGTGCGCTAATTTTCTGGAATGCGAAAATAAAACAGTATGCGTGGCCCCCTTCGACCTTCCCCATGGATCCAACACCAGTTTTTTCCATCATATACCAGAAAATTATCACATTTCACCCTGCTGAGCTTTTTTTTCTTTTTTTTTATTTTTGGTCATTTTTGGCCAAAATGGCCTGGAATGCGATAGTATGTGAAACTACAGACGTCTCACGCGAAACCGCTACCTTGCCCATATTCCAGAAAACGTGATTCCAGGCGATTTTAGCCAAAAAAAAAAACAAAAAAAAAACAGAAAAAAAGCGAAAATCGCCGAGTACGAAGATTTTATGGGGTGCGAAGATCTTGCAGAGCGCGTGGATTTTACAGTATGTGTACGTCCCTAGCTGTGGAGTGCGATGCCCTCGCTGGAGTGCGAAGAATTTGTGGAATGCGAAGATTTCCGAGTATGCGTGGCTGGTATAGAGACCACATAGGGAAATTTCGGGGCCAGAACCAAAATTCCAATCCCAAAGCCAGCCCAAACTTCCAGGGGCACACCAGTGGGTTCTATTTTTCCGAGATCACCTTGGGTGAGGTCCCGGGGAAGAAACTTGCTAATTTTTACTCAGCCAACCTTTAAAAACGTTACCTTTGAAAACCCTGTCCTTCTTCGGTAGACAAATGAGGAAACTTCCTTATCAAAGCAGCCTTCAATTCATTCAACGTCCACAGCTGCTTTGGAACGACATAGGGGATAGAAAGCTGTGGAGGGGCATTCAGTGGATTCGCCGTGGGCCAACTGTTCCCTCCAGATTGAGCTGAAATGCCTATCAAAGTAACATACCAAAACACAGGTCTGGAGTACGATGAAAACATGGTATGCGAAGATTTTCTGAATATGGGAATGTTGCCTCTAGAATAATATCAAACAATATAAAACAGATCATATACAATATCAAATAATATCAAATAATATCAAATGATATCAAATGATATCAAATTATATCAAATGATCATAAACCCAATAAACATGAACTGATAAAAAACCTGCCAGTAAGGCGCAGGGTTTCAGTTGTATCACAAGTCCCGGATTGTAGTCTGACTAGGCCAAGCTTCTAAGGATAAATCCAGCGCTGATGCAGAAACATCATTGTCTGCCTTGCAAATGCGTCGAAGCAGGAGCCGGCCCAAGAAATCCAGAAAGGGTCGGGTTGATGAGCACGATTCATTTTGCCGTTGATCGGACACGTATGACTCAAGATCAGGTTACAATGCCGGAAATTCTTCCTGATCCTCCTGTAAGAACGAGGGATCTTCAATACGATAGTGAATGGCCAATTAAACAACAAAGCCAGCAAAGCCAAACACAATGGGCAAACATGAAGACAATCTCTGGTGACTCTGGTTTTTCAATCCAAGCAACTTACCAAGTCGGAAATCATGTGATAAACATACCACAAATACTCCTTGTTGAGAGAACACGTGATAAATTATAATTCCCGTAATATATATATATATAATTAATAATTGGCATAGGTATATATATATATATTATAATCATTAATAGATTAATCAGATTTAATCAACCCTTTAATTAACATGTGACCTTTATATATATTATATAAACTTCCCTTGGTATCCACAGCCCAGTGGCAGCGTCGGGTCGAGGCCATCCTTGTACCAACTCATGGAGGCGTCCATTCTATCATCATAACAACATTTGGCGACGTATAATCACAACTACCAACTACCAACACCAACTATACAATATAAGATATATTATATATTATATTATATACATTATATATATATATATATATACAGATGGCACTAAGATCTTGAGTGTTTTTTTTCCCAAAATTCGTGTTCGGAACACCAACCAACTCGAAGTCAAGCCTGGGCCAAGGTGGTGTCCAGGTTATGCCCATTGGGCTCAGCAGCTTGGGGGGAAGCGAAAATGATGGTGAATTCCTGGGCGACTGGCCGAACGGCCTGGAGATTCAGAAATGGTAAATACATAAGTACAAGGTGGTGCCCCCAAGATAGCTAAGTTGGTTTATAACTCCCATAACTATGGTTTATGGTACTTATAACTATATAGTTAATGGGGTTTATAAACCAACTTATAACTGGGGGGCCCCACCTTGTAGAGAACCATGAACTATAATTAGTAAATGGAGGTTTCCACAGTCATGAGATGTCATTGTAGCCCCGAATCATCCAGTCGTCATGGATGAACATGACTTAGTATTGAAACCCATGGTGACTTTGCGATCCCCCATTTCAAGAAACCACCAAAACTAAGTATCCAATCATCAGTGAATGATAGACTTAAGACATGCCGATAATCCAGTCATTGCCAAGAAATGTCTCATTTATCAGTAATTCATATGTAGTGCATGTTGACCAGTACACTCGCAGCTATGAGACTGAGTCAAACAAGATCATTCTAAACGACCCCGGCACAGCGGCTGTCCGATGTCCATGGAATGAAAAAAACACATCCCTCAAAGTTGTGGAGATGGCATTGGGATTCATCCCAAATGAATCGGCACCAAAGAACTGCGGTTCTTTAACGCCTTCTGGTTATGAAACATCGTTGAAGAAGATGTAGTAGCGGTACGTGCAAAACTCAAATCTGTTTCTTCCATCCAGGAATGATTGTTGGGTCATGGTGTTGTAACAGTGTTGTACCAATGTCATTGGGAAACACATTTAAATTTCATGCTGAAGAATTATGAAAAATCGGGAGTGTCTGGGTTAAGCCATTTGGAAAAAAATGTCTGTGAGGGTCTGAGAATACGGTGTACCTCCAAAATATGGCAATTCTTACAGAGCAAACTGAGGTGCTGTTGAACCACTGGATTAGGAATTATATTTACAGTAAGCCCCGAAAATAATTCAAACATATACAAACAAGGTTCAAACTACCGCTATTTTTGAAATGGATCTGGATTGTTCTCCCATCTTTCCCCATGATCTTCAAATGGTTTTCCGTAGTTTCCAATATTTCCCATATAATTTCCCATATATTTCCCACTAGTTACTATTTTTCCCATGAGCTTGATGTGTTTTCCCATTGTTTTCCTATTTTCCAAGGATTTTCTTGATGGTTTTCCCATTTTTCTTCCCATGTTTCTAATGGTCATCGAACAACGACGGTCATCCCACAGCCATACGGCAAGCTGCACAGCCACCCTCTTCCTCCGGCGTGACACCTTGAACTCAGTAGGGAAGCCCGATGGCTTTGGCGGAAGATGGTGGCAGGATGGAAAGTCCTATGAAAATCACGGAGTTGATCATGGTTTATAAATGTTTATAACCGTTTATCATGGTTTATAACCGTTTATCATGGTTTATAACCACATAACCGTTTATAATGGATGGTTTATGGAGGTACCCCCATGACTTCGGAATCCATATAGGTTCTCACAATTTTGCAACATATTCCGTATTTTTTGGATGTTGACTCTGCATCTTTGCAAAACAGATAGATTATGATAGATTCACATTTTGAGAATCATGAAAATTAAGTACTTGATTGCTTTTTTGGCAAATCTGCAAACGTCTGCTTAAACGGCTCATTGCTTGCGGCGAAGGACACAGCAGACCATGAAGCCAGCCCGAAGGGAAGTACCAAACGCCACGAGGCAACAAAATCTGAGCTGCGCCACAGCGGCATGAGGTCGTTGGGGATCATCTTTTTCCATTTCAATCTACCCTCTGGTAATTTGTTACATAGCTATTGAAAATGGCCATTTATAGTGGATGTGCCCATTAAAAATGGTGATGTTCCATAGTTATGTTAGTTTACTAGAGGGTATGTCAAGGCATTGATAGTTAACGTCGGTAAAGCAATGTCATAAACCACCCATATGCAGATGGTTGGAATCCCACCCATAAAAATGGTAAAATTGGGGATGGTGGATCCTATTGCTTTGCCAACATTAGTTGAATTTTGAATGGCATTGTGTTAAAAATGGACCAACATAGAACATATATCCAACATATAGTGAATTTGAAGATTTGAGGATAGCCTAGATAGTGCCATTCCATTCCTGACATTTCAAACTATTTCAAAGGACCAAAAGGAGAATATGTCCCACAGGCTTGGCTGCTACGTCGTTTCAGGTGATTCTTGCTGGCCTGCCTTTTTGTCACATCCGCATGTACATATTGTGTGATGCATTGATTAACTTACTATATATATATATATATAATCAAAACATTATCAAAGCCACAAAACAAAGCATATTTATGAAATAGTTTCGCAATCTCTCGTATGTGTAATATGTAGCATACATACATCTACCCATGTACCGCCGCTATGGAAAATCACAATCATTAAAGTTAAAACTTCATGAATCATCTATTCATGGTTGATTTTCCATTGCCATATTTGATTGCCGGAGGGTATTCCAAAACTAATCCATAAACCAAACACCATTCACCAATCCTTTCCTCCAAAGGACGCGCCATGGCATGCCATGGCACATTGGTTGAGCTGGGCCATGGTAAGCCATCAGGGCTCGCGACAAAGGTCATCAAGCGGCCTTTGCTTACCTCGGAGCTGGTTGAATCGCTGAAGCACCCATCCCAACAAGGACATATCGGGTTTGATGGGAATTTTATAGGGATATAGTGGGCGAATAATTAGATTATATATATATATATATATGTATATTATATATATATATGTATATATATATATGTATATATATATATTTATTAATGATACTGGAATTTACATACCATACTTGGAGGTGCAAGCCGGGGTGGAAACAATTGCCATAACTATCGGATTTTTTAACCCCCATAACTTGGGATATGGGGCCCCTAGGCCGTGGAACTACAGCCCCACATCCCAACGGTCCCAACGTCATGGAATCGTCGCTAATGGGACCCTTGGAATCCCTTGGAATTTTAGGGTGAAGTCCCCACATCATGCAAAAATTGCCCCATTTTTCGAGGTACTTGGAGGGTCCAGGTGTACTCAATTGACGAGAGTTTACTAATTACTCACCAGGTCACCTGTGCTCCTCTCCTGGCCATGGAGCATCACATGCAGTTTGGTGATCACCCAAGCCAAACGGATGATGTTGCCAAACATTTTGAAACACTATCAGTTCCATTTGGACAGAGAATTCTCTCGTTTTGAAGATCACCAATTCTGACCACCAAAAAAATGATGGGAGACTTTGCTGTCCAAGTGACAAAACCCCACTCATCAGCTTGGGTGTGCCAGTGAATCATCCTTGTGGCTCCCTTGCACATGTTGGTAAAGTGCGCGGCAGTCATCTGTGCTTGGCCATGTGCCCATGCACACGGGTTGTTGAAGCGAACGGACGCCCCACCAAGTTTGGGACAAATCTTGGGAAAGTAGTCCTTGCAGGTCGGCATACATTTGAACAGCAAAACTGCTACAACGTGGTATAAACTGGTACAAACTGCAGACTAGCACGCACACCACTCATAGAAAACAAATTTGAGTAAACACACATATCATATAGAAAGCACTAAAACAACATGCACTCGTTCGGCCAAAAGACATTGGGTTCCACCTTGGACATGCGATACACATATGTGGCAGGTCCCACTTGTCCACAATCCCCTGGCCTGCCAGCGAGGTGGGCAGACATGTCAAAATGTGACTTTGTCTAAAAACATATACATTTATGGATGATGTACCTGGTAAAAATGGTGATTTCCATAGCACCGCACCTTTCGGATGCAGGAATTGTTTTCACTGAATGTCACATCAGTAAGAGGTACATCACTGACAATACAAGTGAATCTTCATGGAAACAGAGCACGTTATATTACCAATATTTGCCATCATCAAAACAACACTATCAAAAATATCAACAAAATTCATGATTATCATAAATTTCAAAAATATCGAAAATATCATCATCAACAGCAGCAACATCATCATCAAAATCATCATCATCATCATCATCACCACCATCACCATCACCATCACCATCACGATCACCATCACCATCACCACAATCATCATCATCATCACCATCATCATCATCATCATCGTCATCGTCATCGTCATCGTCATCGCCATCATCACCGTCATCGTCATCGTCATCATCACCATCACCATAATATAATGTCGCTTTAACAATTCCCACACCAGATCTGAAACTCCAAACCCATGCATGCGTGATATATGTATACATTGTGAATTATGTACCATGCATGATCATTTATGATAATTGTTGATCATTTATGATTATTTATGGTATTTTTTGAAGTTGCGACAAATTACATTCAATCGCGCACATCATTGTTGTTCTCACAATGTACAAAATAATCAAAAATGATCAAACATCATCATTGATGATCTAAAATCTTATAAAATCATCATTTGCCAGCAATAGTCATCAATGATTACAATCAAACACGTACTGCTAACCTAGGGTTGATAAAATGGTAATTCATTCATATGTGAGGTTCCCCAAATAATGATATTTCCCTTGATAAATGGCACCCCAAAAAAAACAATTTAGGGGTTTTTTAATCCTGGGTTGATATATATATATATATATATATATTTTTTAAAAAAATATATATATATATAGGTAAAATAAATAAATAAATACATATTATCCTTGGTTCTACCTGAAGAACCCCCGTGAGGTTCACCTTTGGCGCCTCTGAATGGGCACATCTGTCGTCCCTGGTGGCAAGAACTGCGCAGACGCCGCCGCCGCCGTCAGGCTCCATGCCATCCACGCGGCCATGCGCGCCATAGCGCCGACGCGGGCAAGGCCGTGGCCAGCCGCGTCACAAGCTCAAAAACTGCAAGGATATCACTGTGAAAAACAGTCAACACAGCAGCATCAAAAGATATCAAAAGGAGGAAAGGTTCTCTACTTTTGCGTTCAGAGAGATGTTGTCCAAATCATGAACGAGTTATCGACTATATATGCAGTGATATGATTGTAAAATTTCCAAGACATGGTGGAGATATATCCATTGTACCAGTAGTACCGCGCAAGGCGGTGGCGGAAGTTTCAAAAATAGGAAAACTACAGGAGAGGTTGGCTGTTGTGAATCACGGATGGCAGAGTGAACCGATTGATGGAACGAAAGCTGGTTGGAGTTATGTTTTTTGAAATGGTTGCAATGGTTGCAGTGGTCACTTGGTCGGTCACCTCACCCACAACTGCTGGATGTAGTGTAGCGCAGCTGTGGCTGTAGCTGTAGTTGGAGTGTGGTGGAGTTGCAGTTGTGGTGCAATGCAATTAGTGTAATGTAGTTGCAGTTGCATGTGTGGTGGTGTAATGAGTGTAGTGTAATTGAATGTAGTGTAGTGTTGTGTTGTGAAGTGAATTGGAGTGTAGTGTAGTGTAGTTTGTGTAGTGTAGTGTAGTGTACTGTAGTGAAGTTGTAGTTGTAGTTGCTAGTTAGTAGTGTAGTGTAATTGAGTGTAGTGTAGTGTAGTGTAGTGTAGTGGTTGTAGTTGAAACTGCTACAAAACCCCCCACGTTTTCGTCACTTTTGGCAAGGTGCAGAATCCCTTGTGCCTACCACGCAAAGCGACATCCGAACGTCCAAAAGTGTTCCCAACCCTTCAGTTTTTTCCACTTTTGACTTCGAAATGTGCTTCACGCCACAACGGCGTGCACTTTTTCGACCGTCCGAACATGAGGTGCTTTGTGCATTTTGACTTCCAAATGTGGTTCGCGCCACAAGGGCGTGCAATTTTTCATCTCTCATCTGGCCAGATGGCTCCGCACCTGCCGCTTTAGCGAGCCTACTTTTCGACCCTCCGGAGCCACAAATCATTGGAAAAACACAGTGTGTCGTGACTTTCCTACCAATTCGCGCATCTGCATCTTCTTTCTTCTGACTCTTTCTCTTCTCTCATCTTCTCTCTTCTTCTCTTTCCGACTCTTCCCACCTCTGATTTTCCATCTGTCCATATTGTCCGAAGTTTAGAAGCCAATATGCCATTGCAATTTGGGACAGGCACAAGACCATGATCCGCAGGGCGATAAACCCTGCATACAGATGATAAAGACGGACCATCTGCAAGCAACACCGGCAAACTCTCATTAAATATGTTTTAATCTCTTTAATTCCCCACTGTAATTTTGATATGTATATATATAATTAAATAGTTAGTTAATATAAACATATTTGGTGTAAAAAAACATGCATGCATACATACATACATACATGCATACATGCATGCATGCATGCATGCATACTTACATTACATTACATTACGTTACGTTACGTTACATTACATTAAATTTCATACATACAAATATACACACAGATACATACACACATACATACATACTTTCATTCATTCATCCAATCATTAATTCATTCATTCGTTCATTCATGCATTCCTTTCATTTCATTTAATTTCATTCCATTCTTTCATTTCATTCATTTCATTCATTCATTTTTTCATTTCATGTCATTTAATTTCATGTTCATTTCGTTTCATTTCATTTCATTCATTCATTTATTTCGTTTCAGTCATTCATTTCTTTCAGACACACATACAAAACATAACAAAACAAAACATAACATAAATACATATACATACATACATTACATTGCATTGCATTACGTTGCATTACATTACATTATGTTTCATTGCATTGCATTACATTGCATTATGTTACATTACATTACATTACATTACATTGCATTACATTGCATTATGTTACATTACATTACATTACATTACATTACTTTAAATTACATTACACCCATACAGGGCAAATATCTATGTATAAATAAATAGGCATATATCGAGTTGAATGTATAGTTAAAAAAGTAGCTGTAAATGTAGTTATGTATGTATATATATATAAATAAATAAATATCAAGTTGAATGTATAGTTAAATAAGTAGTTGTAAATGTAGTTATGTATCTATATATATATAATTTACTGGTAATGTACATAGCTGCATTTTCAAATTATGTGAAAAATACAGAGAGTTTGTTTAATATAGTTCTGTATCAAGTTAATAAATAAATAAACAAATATATATATATATATATATATTATTACAGTATGTAGTGTTATTGTAGACATGAAACATATTGTATAATAATGTACATACGGATCGATATGAATCGCCGAGCCTGCTAAAGTGCCCGAAGGCATAGTAAGAAGGATTGAAAATCACATGATCCTTGGCGGTCAGCACTGCCATCATCGAATGGGTTTCATGGGTATAGGATCTAACATGAAACACAGGATGAGAGTTGGGTATGGGTCAACATCAAAGACGTGGGGGACCACAGATTGAAATGTATATATATTTGTCTACTCTGAACATGTATTAAGCATCCAGCTATTGGGGTACCAACGGCTTGACCCACGCCCTCGTGAAGTGCCGGATTTGACGATGGATGTTACACAGTGGCCTATGGATGTATGACCCTGTGAACATGTGAATGCCTGAGCCACTGGCAATAGGCAACCTGGTTCAAGCCAAGCAAATGCACACTGGTCCGATAAGTGTTCTTGCCATGTTCACTGTATGTCACTACGATCCTACTCATTGACTAGTCGGCGATGGGCTGAGATGCTATGACAGTGGTCAGTCCGCTGGATTTTGGACCGAGACCTGCTCTCAATGGAAAGTTTCCCGATGTAAACACCCAGTATCTGTACATCAACAGAGCATGGGTTTGTCTGAGCATTGGGTGCCCTAATTTTTGTTGATCATCTGCTTTTTCCGATCAACATTTACAGTAAATCACCTATTCCAGGCAAATCCATATCTTGTTGCCTATATTCATCCCATATCCCCATACATCCCTATTATAGTTGGCTTAACCCACCCAGGGTTTATTAATATGGTTATCCGACATCCCATATTATAATGTTTATCCATGTTGTTCGTTGGTGTATACCCCCCGCCACTATAGTTGGCCTATATTCCCCAACAGACTGTCTTCATGTGCTACGTACCTGTTCCCCCCATGTGCTTCACCACTGCCCAGTTTTTTCAGGCAGCCCAGGCTCTTTCTCAAGATCAGCCAGTAGCGGGGCGGAGCAGACGTTGCCCACGTGGTTGGGACCTCCATCTTTATTCAGTAGAAAGTTCCAATCCTGAGCGACCCTTTCGGGGAGAAATCGGTCCTGAAGCAACAACTTTCTGGCACCATGTCTGAAGATGGGATATGATCGTGATTTTTGTTCCCGATTATTATCCGTCTCTTTACAAGGAAACTGATGATTAAGAGTTGAAGTTGGAGTACTATCTTCAAACCAATTCATAGTTCAGCCATGGCGATGACTTTCGCCCGAATATCTCCGCCCTGGGCCAAGACTCGATCCAGGCTTCACACCAGTTATTGAAATCCCTGATGATACCTCGATGCCCATGGGGAACCAAGATCAGTGTTGGGAGGTGCAAATGGAGGTTTCCTAAACTGGGGGTCCAGATCATCATATTGTAGCCTATGGTTCCCCCATTTTAATAACCACCCAGTGGGTTTGTCTAGCAAATAGGGGAAAACGGCTGGAGACTGAAGTAGAAGACAAAAACCCGACTTTTTCTACCGCTCTGCGCGCGTCCCGAAAGTAACGTGTGCTTTGCATCTTGTACCCTTCGAGACCAGGAAGGGTTCACCTGCTCATCCCCATTCATGTGGAGATACCCTTCTCGATGTCCAGGTTCGCTTCTCCCACGACGATGCGCCATGTTTCAGCAAAGCGAGGGGACTCATAACCTGCTTGCGGAGCAGCGAGAACACCTATTTTTCTTGGGCTAAAAGAAGCCTGCGGAGAGACTGTCAGTGAATCATCCCCACAGGCTCTGGGCTTAGTGTACAGACACCGACAAACTTGGATATCCCGCCGAGCCCCATCCAAACTTGGGCCTCCTGGATCTCAAGTGTTGGGTTCACTGCCACAATACAATCATGATGGCTGGATTGTGTACCCATGTCTGCAGTTTGAATCGCCATGGCGATCCACAAGCTAATGTTTTTTAAGCCACAAGGCATTTATAACACATCATTGATACTATCCGTAACTATCCATAAATAGTGGATAACTGTCCATCCATGTGCATTTCCATCAGAATCACCAATCATAAATCGACCTTTCATAGACCGTAGAATGCTCCCCTACCCACACCCAGAACAAGATTGACCACAATCAAATGAAGATCAACCTGCTCAGGCAAGCCATCTGGAATACCATCATTGAATATTGAATTGCACAAGAAACGTGGAATGATACACTACTAATTATTATCTATATACTGACCATGAGGATATACTAGTCACCTCATCACGATGCACAAGAAATTCGTGTGTTTTCTTGTTTGGAATGGGGATAAGTCAAGTTATTGTCTCCAAAAATGGAATGAGATACATCTACCATATCCCCGAGGCCAAAATGCCAACATTGCCTCGGAAAAAAAACGGCAGAGAGATGGGCGAGGCGCTTTCAGCATAGCGCTCGGCTAAAGACCAATCGCCCAAATGTGCACCGCACTCTTGACCTGGCTCTGAAAATAGGCGATACCCCAACAATTGCAATAAACATGTGAATAATAAATTACCCATAGGATCCATGTATGGTATATATGCTAACATAAATGGGGTATATTAAATTGATGGTAAATGTTACCATATATAGCATACATGGATCCTATGGGATAATAAATTAAAATGATAAACAAGAGGATAAAATGGGGTACCCAATTTTCAGACAAAGCCAGCTAGAAAAAATGGCTGGAAAATCCACGAACGCGACGATGACCATTTTTTTTGCACAAAGGGTCAAACATCTGTAACCCGCTACACCAAAAACGTCAACATACTGAAAATATTAAAAGAAAGGGCTAAGCTACGAACAATTAAAAACGTGCGATCTTCGTGACAGAAAACATCTTTGACCGCCGAAAAAGGTGGAGGTACTTGACCTAAATCAGCACAAGGCAAGCAGCATGTCTCCGTGACAATGAGGTGTTTCCTTAGATGGGGGGTGTTCGGTGATGATGATACGTAGACCCTCCAGGTGAAAACTGGTGTAAGTATACCAAAATCTACCGATGATATTGGGACTTTGGCCAATGTTCATGGGTACTGTGAGGGTCTAAGTGATGATGATCATGATGTTGGTGGTGCTCCCACTTAGTCAGCTGTCGTGACAGCATTCAAACATGCAAAGTGCTTCACCAACCATCATGGGATATCTGAGCCAGCTGCTACAGGGACAAATAGGGACAAACCACCCATGAATATCCCATTTCTCTGGCTTGATCTACAATATGCGTTGCTTGGACCCCCATTCTGAATGTTGGTTAAAACCAAGCACACACACACTGTTTGTCTTAAACAAGAATTTGAACAACATGTCTTTGTTGTGTCTGTTTTCCAAGCACACCACTATTGTTTATAAAATCCAACCAAGTAAATGGAATTGTCCGAAAATGGGGTAGACGCCAAAGGTACAATTTCAATAGGAACTTTTTGTGATAATCCATTAAGATTGGGTTTACTAGCTCTTCCAGCAATTACACAGGGGTTGGTTGAGAACGGGATTCCCAGTTCATGGATGCTGATTATCAGGCAGTATAACCACCTACACTGACACCAATCAACCAGGGCTTTTGAATACTTTACACCCTCCGAGGGCCAGTGCAAATGGGTTAAAGCAGGTAAAAATCCCCAAACCATGGATATATTTTGACATATAGTACAATATTCCCACTTTTATCATTGCCATTATTGCCATATAATATCATATAATCATATAATACTCTTAGCGCTCACGCCTATTCCAATCGTATTCCCTCATTGATTTATGTACGGTACTTGGAAGGGTCTAGGATCACATCTTTATCAGCCGATCAATAGTCATCCGAGAAGCTCCGGGCGCAACTCATGGGTCTTTCGCACATTGTCGAAACAACTTTGCCCGGCCGCATCGGCCCACCATTCGTATCTGGCATCACCATACCTGGGCAGTTGACCAACTAAAAATGGGATGATATATAATATATACATATATATATGATGTGTATATATATATATATATTGTAATATATCTATGCTAAGTCTGCTAAGTACTGTATATAGTCAATGGTGAGTTTACCAAGTATCATAGTACTAAACTTATGATGGGGGATATTACAGGAAATGCATGGGTCTGTTTCAGTTTGAATCATCAAATTTGGGGATACGGGGATCAATGGGACACATGATGATCAACCAGTTGATTTGGGGCCAACATCAACAGGTTTGGTTTTGATGAAAAAACCTCCAAACGGTTGATAAGGAGATTTCATGGGAATGCTAAAATGGGGATAGGTAAACAAATAATAATAATGGGCTGGTGCACTTTGCATTTATCGTTTAATTTCTTAGACAGAACACAATATGGATATTAATACATATTTTTATACATACATAGATAGACACATGTTAAACCATGAGCCAGGTCAAACTTCCAGCTGTGGCCAATTGTTTTGCTTGGATTTGCATTCCACTAGGGTTTTCCTTTACAACAGGGCTATATCTAGCCCATTATAAGCCATATACCATATACAACTGGACTATTTCTTATGGTTCTTACTCACTTTACCATTCGCTTCAGCTGCAGTCTCAGTTCTCCAAGGTGCCAATGCCAGCCCATCCCCCACACATATTTGGCCGCATCTGGGTCGCTGTAAATCCTAGGTTATTCAAGCCACCAGTCATCAAGACTATGACTGGGTGGCAAAAAAAATCATTGGCTTGGTTTAGGAAAAGCAAACATGAAACATCCCATATTTGATGGGTGTCAACCTTGTAAAATTCCATGGTTTCCTGTAGATGTTCATTGATTTTCACATGGGTTTCCTATAGACGTTCAAAACCAATCCATCGAAACCAAACCTGGTTGGTGGTTGAGCCACCCCTCTGAAAAATATGAGTTCGTCAGTTGGGATGATGACATTCCCAACTATTGGGGAAAATAAAGGCCATGTTCCAAACCACCAACCAGAAACCTTGCGGTGACTTGAACAAAGCCTCGTGTGAGCGCGAAGGAAGAGATCATCCCTGTTGTGGTCCCAGGCGATCAACTTTAAATCCAGTCCTCACTTTTGCCGTGCACGGGCGGAAAAAAAAACGAAACAAATGGTGGAATATCCGCTATAAATGGTGGATTTATGATGATTTATGTGGATTATCAGCTATAAATTGAGGGTTTATGATGATGTACTATAGATTTTCCATGATCCTGTGGATGGTTGAAACCATATAAGTAATGGGATAGCCACCTAACGACTGGTGCAGGATTTATTTCCATCAACTGTATCTGTGAAGATTTACGGACAGAGCATGGTGAAAACCGTAGAAAATTCATTAATGGTGGATTTTCCATATCTATTTGTATACATATATCATCATATATCTACGTCAGTTTACTGAAAAAAACTGGAAGGTAGATCGTCATAAAAGTGTAACTAGTGGCAGTATCATCCCCAAGGCAACAAGTATCATTTTTGGAGTCACGGCACGTGGGTTGATTCTTCAACTGATAGGTTACATGACCGAAGGAACAACCAGAAACCTCGGGACTAGGATCCCAGAAAGATCCCAAACAAATATATATATAATATATATGGGGGTTGGTCAAAACATATAGTTGCCGGTGTGTTATTAGAAACGGCCTTGCGCCCGCCCTTGCGCTTCCTTGCGCTCTTCAGGGTTTTTATTGTGTTCCATTACATAGATTAAAATGTGTATCTAAGAATTGTTTGCCGCAAAAGTTGCTCAATTCATGTTCACTGATCCAGTACCCTGTGGAACGCAATTTTTTTCAGTCTTCGGAAGCAGACTCGGATGATTCGGAGCTCGAAGTCTCAGAAGTTGAGGATTCTGAGGAGCTCCGCAGGTTCCGCTGCCATCTCTCTGATCGCAGCATGAGGCGGCGGGCCCTCGCCGCTACCTGTCTCTCCCACGGAGTTTGCGGATCATCATATACTGGCACCGCTTCAGATTGATGAAACTGAAATTTCCGAATGCGACCATCTGTCTCTCCGAGCTTTGGCTGCTTGCGATCCCATTTTTTTGAAGCATAATAGTAATAATAGCCTCTTTTCCAGCGTCTGTCCTGAAATGGGAAGGGAAACAAGCATGTTCCTTTAAGGTTGTCCAAGGCGATTTTTCTTTTGGTTCGGAGGGACTGATTGGGGATCTACAATATGGTGAAAATCTATGCAAAGCAATGCTCTCGATAGAAAAAACTCACACTTCAACAATCAAGGCTGTGGAACCAGCACATTCAAAGGGGCGCCTAATGAATTTCAAGAATTGAGATTCTTAAGGGCTGCCTAATGGACACCCTTTAGCGTTCATGGAGAGGGCACACTAGAAAATCATGAGTTCCAACCCCAAATCTTCCAATCCCACCCCTATAACATCTGTCGAGCACCCGACTCCATTTTTGACGAGAAGAAATGCATGCGTTTCTTTTCGCGTCGGATGTAGAATGTTCCCAAATTTCAAGAAAACTAGTCAAAATCGACACGAAACGCGCAGGGGTTGTTCAAAAAGCACCCGACACGTTTCTAAGGGGTGCTTTTTAGACACCCGTTTGCCGATACGACACGGCAGTGACACGCAATGACACACATGGTGTTTTGATTTTTCAGAAAAAATCGTGAACAATTATGACCGACACGACACGGCAATGACACGAAATGACACGCATTTCTGGAAGCAAACGTGGGGAAATCGAAGAAAAATGCACATATTACTATACCTCATTATCCGTTAGTTTGGAACCTTAAGGATTAAGGGGTGCCTAATGGTTACCGACCTTAAGGGGTGCCTGATTGAGGCCCGTTTGTACATCCTGGAATTCGATATTTATTTCTTTGAATTCACCGGCCTCAATCGGCACCGATTCCGTTCCAATGTGATGAACCTGTCCAGTTGGCTGGTCAGAGAAAAGAAAATTGACGAAGCGTGGCCTTTCTCGATAAGCTAAAGGGCCAGGTAGAACGGAGAGCTCGATGCAGTATGTCTTTGAGATTTGAAACGTCTTGCCATACAGCTTCCATTGCCTGGGTGGTTTTTCTTCCATTTCAAAGCGGTGAACCTGCCATTCACAAAGCGAACCTGTTTTTCGATTGCATTCAGCAGCTGCAGCTTTCATGACGGAGACTAACTGCTCAGCTGTGGAAATCACTTTGTGACCAGTCTTCAAGTATGCGCCGACCCAGTGCTCCATCTCGGCGAACATTGCGTCGATCTCTCCTTTCCCATGCTTTTCACAGAAGAAAGACAAACGAAGATCACCTTCCATGCGTGGAAAAACATCCCGAGCCATGTGTGCTACCATGTCGTAACACCTGAAATGCGGTCCCACGTCCGTCCACACATAAGGCTATTGTTGTTATAAAAAAGTCTGTGTCCATTTATAAAAAGTCTTAAACATCAATGAAATTACAGTATTTGGATGAGTGAAAATTTGGAAAAATTGTCAATTGCAAAACTATCAGAGAAAGAAAATAATGAAAAAAAACATGAAAAGGTTCATTACATGATGTTGATCACTGACGTGAGGATGTGTAGATTTGGATAGGCACTGTGAGAGTGCTGTGAGAGCGCCTCTCTTCCAATAGGTTTGGCAAATTGCGTCATCGGTTCAAGGCAAACCCATCACTGTGAGAGTGTGTGTGCTCAAGAGCCTGGCGACATTAGATGCCATATGGCCATGTCTAAATTTCAGGCTGGATCATATCATATGGAATGCAAACCAAGCCCACCACTGTGAGAGTGTGCACTGTGAGAGTGCTTACCTGAACCTTTGCTGGGTAACTACTATACACAGAGCCGGTTCTGGATGTGTTTCACCGGCCAGGCGACTTCAAGCCTGCTTGCAAGGTATTAACCTCAGTATGTGCATTTGCATTTTGAGTTTGTGGCTTGGAAATTGCTGTGACAGCTTATTGCACTGTGAGAGTGCTAGGAATATGCTGTGACAGATTATTGCACTGTGAGAGTGCTAGGAATATGCTGTGAAAGCCCATTGCACTGTGAGAGTGCTGGTGATAGGGCAATGTCCTCCCGCATTATTTTTTGCAACCCTTCATGCCTGGCTTCCCATGCCCTGAATCCTGCCTGGAAACTGTTAGCACCATCATCCAGCCAAACCTTGGCCCATGATGTCAGAGAATTGCTTTCGAAGAGCAAACTGTAGAATTTCATTTGGAAACTTCGTGGCTTTGCTGTAAAGGATCATATCATTGTTTGGCATTGCATCCTACTTGAATTTTGTTCAGATCTTCCGGGTTCCACAACCTGCTTGATTTTGATAATCAAAAATCCATGGGGAATTGGGTGGTGAAAAATCCGTCGGATCTGGGGTGACCAAAAACCGTCGGATCGGAGATGGCAAAAAACCGTCGGATCTGCAGGGCTAAAAATCCGTCGGATCTGTCTAGGGTGTTAAAAAAACGTCGGATCGGGGTTGTGCAGATCTGAACACCGAAAGATCTGAAGATTTTTTTTTCCTTCGGATCCCATTTGAAATAAATAAGCAGAAAAAAAATTGGATCTGAAGAGAGATAAGAGAGAATCCCACCGATCATGGGGGCACAAACTGTGCAGGACAGATCTGGAGATTTTTTTCCTTCGGATATCGGAATGAAAACCAAAAAACTTCGGATCTTGATAGCGCAGATTGTGTGGCAAAGATCTGTTGGATCATTGTTCCCGCTGCAACATCTGAAGAAAAAAAAATCCGTCGGATCTCATGTACGCAATCTGTGTATGTGAGATCTGTGGGATTTTGTTTTTTTTTGTTATTTTGAATTTGTTTAAATATTTTGTGGATTTTTTATTTCGATCTGCTTGCTGTGTCTGAAACCTGATATGTTTTGGTTACCCAGATCTGAAAAAAAAGATGCACCCCCATCAACAATATAGCAAAATCTATGTCTTTGCCTTGGGCTGTCCCAATTGAAACCCCCTCATTCTGGAACTTTTTTGTGGGTAAGAACAGATGCCATCTGGTATAGTTCTGAATTAAAACAGCCCTGTTGGCACTGACATTGCCCTATCACTCGCACTCTCACAGTGCAATGGGCTTTCACAGCATATTCCTAGCACTCTCACAGTGCAATAATCTCCTAGCACTCTTATAGTGCAATAATCTGTCACAGCATATTCCTAGCACTCTCCTAGCACTCTCACAGTGCAATAATCTGTCACAGCATATTCCTAGCACTCTCACAGGGCAATAAGCTGTCACAGCAATTTCCAAGCCACAAACTCAAAATGCAAATGCACATACTGAGGTTAATACCTTGCAAGCAGGCTTGAAGTCGCCTGGCCGGTGAAACACATCCAGAACCGGCTCTGTGTATAGTAGTTACCCAGCAAAGGTTCAGGTAAGCACTCTCACAGCGCTAATAGCCATGGTGCTCTCACAGCACTTGCCTTTCAATGTTTGACACTCTCACAGTGTCAAACTGACCTGCCTAGAAGTGGTAGAACTGGCTCCTGACATGCCTGAGCGAACCTGATCTGCCAAGACTGAGACTACATGATGATATCAATAAATATGGAATCATCTTGAGACTTTTACATTCTGTTTTATTTTTTAGGCATCTGATTTTCAAACCAAGGTCAGGAACAAGCGCTTCACTATAACCAATGGGATACTCAATGTAAAAAGGGTGCAAGGTTTGCTGGATCCGCTACAGATCGAATCCCATTGATGGTATTTTTTAGTCAATAGATACAACCTGAAACCATTGTTTAGACATCCGGCTAATGTCGCCAAGTGGAGCCCCCACACTCTCACAGTGATGGGTTTGCCTTGAACCGATGACGCAATTTGCCAAACCTATTGGAAGAGAGGCGCTCTCACAGCACTCTCACAGTGCCTATCCAAATCTACACATCCTCACGTCAGTGATCAACATCATGTAATGAACCTTTTCATGTTTTTTTTCATTATTTTCTTTCTCTGATAGTTTTGCAATTGTCAATTTTCCAAATTTTCACTCATCCAAATACTGTAATTTCATTGATTTTTAAGACATTTTATAAATGGACACAGACTTTTTATAACAACAAAGCATTACATGCAACTTCGTGCACCGAAGGGTCTGCGGGAAAAGGGCCACGGTCTGAGAGAATAGCAGCGAACTCATTAAAGAATTATTCTCTATGATGGTAGAGACGAAGGACAGCTTGAAAGTGCGCTGCTGTCCGTTCATGTTCATGATGATCAGAATTCCGAAGATGGTGACCTCCTGTCTATCACCTCCATAAAACATCGTACTTGTAGCCACGCTCGCCTGTGGCAAGGAATACTTCTGCTTGTAGTCTGCCCAGAAAAACTAGACGACGGATGGCCCGAGAGCGTAGAGGAGCAGAGTCTTCTGTTGTTAGTATGGAGACACTATATTACAAGATAATATGATAAAGATGTATTATAGGCAGACGAGAAGAGTAGTATCAAGACAATATATGACTAGTACAAGACAATAGTTTGCATTGTATTTTTGTAAAGTTTTTCATACACAGAACTTTTTACAGACAGACGCTTTTGCACACAGAGACTTTTACACACAGACGCTTTTACACACAGACGATTTTGCACACAGAGACTTTTACACCCAAACACTTTTACACACAGAGACTTTTACACACAGACGATTTTGCATACAGAGACTTTTACACCCAAACACTTTTACACACAGAGACTTTTACACACACAGACGCTTTTACACACAGACGCTTTTACACACAGAGGCTTTTACACACACACGCTTTTGCACACAGACGCTTTTACACACAGACGCTTTTACACACAGACGCTTTTACACACAGGCTCTTTTACACACAGACGCTTTTTACACACAGGCTCTTTTACACACAGACGCTTTTACACACAGAGACTTTTACACACAGACGCTTTTACACACAAGCGCTTTTACACACGGACGCTTTTACACACAGACGCTTTTACACACAGAGACTTTTACACACAGACCCGTTTACACACAGAGGCTTTTACACACAGAAGCTTTTACACACAGACGCTTTTACACACAGACGCTTTTACACACAGACGCTTTTACACAGATGCTTTTACGCACAGACGCTTTGACACACAGATGCTTTTACACACAGACGCTTTGACACACAGACGCTTTTACACACAAAGGCTTTTACACACAGAAGCTTTTACACACAGACGCTTTTACACACAGACGCTTTTACACACAGACGCTTTTACACACAGACAAGTACGGCACAAGTAAAATCGCAATTTTTCCTCAGTTTTTGACAATCGACCCTCATTTCGTGCGAAAGGGTTGCTCCGGGGGCAAGTAAAATCGCAATTTTTCCTCAGTTTTTGACGATCGACCCTCATTTCGTGCGAAAGGGTTGCTCGGGGGCAAGTAAAATCGCAATTTTTCTTCAGTTTTTGACGATCGACCCTCATTTCGTGCGAAAGGGTTGACGTTTCGTGACTCGACCGCCGGCACCACCTCTCGGCCTTAAGAGAGAAAGATAACGAAGGCGAAGGCAGAGAAGAGAGGGTTGTGAAGATGAGCAGATGTGAGAGAAGATGTGAAGATGAGCAGATGTGAGAGAAGATGTGAGAGAAGATGTGAAGATGATGTGAAGATGAGCAGATGTGAGAGAAGATGTGAGAGAAGATGTGAAGATGAGCAGATGTGAGAGAAGATGTGAGAGAAGATGTGAAGATGAGCAGATGTGAGAGAAGATGTGAGAGAAGATGTGAAGATGAGCAGATGTGAGAGAAGATTTGAAGATGAGCAGATGTGAGAGAAGATGTGAGAGAAGATGTGAAGATGAGCAGATGTGAGAGAAGATGTGAAGATGATGAGCAGATGTGAGAGAAGATGTGAGAGAAGATGTGAAGATGAGCAGATGTGAGAGAAGATGTGAGAGAAGATGTGAAGATGAGCAGATGTGAGAGAAGATGTGAAGATGAGCAGATGTGAGAGAAGATGTGAGAGAGCAGATGTGAGAGAAGATGTGAAGATGAGCAGATGTGAGAGAAGATGCGAAGATGAGCAGATGTGAAGATGAGCAGATGTGAGAGAAGATGTGAGAGAAGATGTGAAGATGAGCAGATGTGAGAGAAGATGTGAAGATGAGAAGATGTTTTACAGACCCCCACTATTGGAAGAACCCTGCGCTCAGACGCTCTCGGGAAAAAAAACATTCAAAGGAAGGTCCCGTCTGACACTAAGCGCACAATCGGATTGACGCCGTGCTGAATTGATATGCCAAGGGTATGATCGGCACACTAGTAGCTCATGCTTCAGGGCGTGAATGGTCTTTGCTTCCAGCTCATGCAACTCCAACCACTGGACTTCCAAGCAAAACACATCTCCCCTCAGGCCTTGCACCGCTTCAAACCAGGTGGTGGCTCAGGAGCTTCAACGTTGTTTTCCTTGGCCCACCTTTCAGCTGCAGCCCAGCTCTTCAGGAGCTTGCTCCGTTTCTCGGTGCTGGAAAACTTGTAGGTTCTGTACTCTATGGCGTTGCTAGTCAAATTAGTCTTAACCTCCTATATGTTCTGGCTATGAGCTCTGAGCCGCTACAGCTGCAAATACCGACCGATACAGAAAAGAACTACGATATTAATATATCTTGCGCCCGCCCTTGCGCTTTCTTGCGCCTCCCAGGCAAAAAGCACTACAAATTTACAACAACATACTCCAATCATAGGTTTGTATAAAACTCCTCTGCGGGGGTTTTGATCATCACTCATATATTATATATATATATATGTACTTCTTTAGACTATACAAGGGTGTGCCTGAAAATAGGATGCCCCATAATCCACTCTTCATAATTATCATTACCCCTGTAGTGAAATTGCTATTTATGTGTTTCTTTTTCGGGGGAAAATATGCCAAACTGTTGGAAGTTGGAAACGCCAAAAACTCAGGGTGGCCCCGGTGGTTCGTCTTTTTGTTGGTCCCAGAAACCGCTCTTCTCCAGCTCAGGCCCCAGGTGGTCGCGAATGAAATCGCGCTCCTCTTCGGGACTGTACAAACCTCGACATGCGAAGGGACCCTCCAAGTACCAATGAATTCACTGGCAAAAGTATGTACAGTAAAATCCTGAGTCACAATGATATATATATATATATAATGGGCAATAATGGGTATATCGCCACATTTTTCCAGGTACTTGAATGGGATATAATGGGCATGTTGCCACATTTTTCCACTTGGAGAGTCTAAAGAAAACACTCTGAACAAATGCAGATTTGCCGCTGCTGCCCGGCCACAGTTTTCCCACGGCGTCTGTCCATCGGGTTCATTCCTTTGATGCGGGAAAGGAAACGTCCAAGTTGACCCATGCGTTTTTGAAATGGTGTTGAAAGGTTTGGGAAAACAAAATAACCCAGAAGGTGCTGAAATTGCGGTGATCATAACATATCATAACAGTCATACATATCATAACATCCAATGAGGTTTAAGCAACAATTTTCTGCTAAGACGAGGTATGGTTTTCTTATTGGGTCTATTAAACTACAAGTGACTTTCAAACTGAATTTCCTCTGGTAACTTGACTTGGCTATGGACAACGATCATTTTAAATAAGTAAATCATCTACGAATGGGCCATGTTCATCCATTTTCCATAGTTGTTAGATTATGAGAGGGAAATGATTGAGACATGATCAACTGACGATCAACTTCAATGCAGTTATATCAACATCCAACCAGGTGGACCAACATCTCAACTTCAGTGGTTTTCATCAACCGCCAACGAGTTTCATACCCATAGGATCCGGTATATATGCTAACACGAATGGGGTATATTGATGGTAAATGTTACAGAATGTTACCATATATAGCAGCACCATGGATCCTATGGGATAGTCAATCTGAAAAACTGCCGAGCCACTGAACTGAGAAACCCCATAAGGATAGACCCTTCTCCTTCATCATCTCAGCAAAACGCACATAGAATTTGGCCCACACAGGGCGACAGGCCTTGGCGGAGCTGGAGAGATGGCTGGAAAATCTGGCAAAATCTGGCAAATATGATCAGATATGGATAACAAATGAACTGAGTAGGAAAGTTCAATGATATTTAGGTATGGGTCACCATGACGGCTTCCCATATCACTTCTGGCCCCGTTGCCACACACAGCGCTGCCCAGGTGCTTCTTTCAGTTTGCCTCCTTGACACATCTGTTCGCTATCCTGGACATCAACTGCTGTGCGTTCCAAACCCCTGCCACTTTTTTTTTGACATGGTAGAAGGTTTGTAAATCACCAGTTTCTCCTCGTGGCACTCATTTTCATGTAGGTTTGCAGCAACCCTCTGCCATGAAAAAACGTTGTACATGTTTACCATCTGCTGAACCAATATGTTTCACTGGAAAACATAAATGACATCCAACTAATCAAGCATTCGGCGGAATTTTCAGCGAACCATGATTGAATTTGCTGGAGGCCAAATGCTCCAAAGTCAGGGAAAACATCTGTCCATGCATCCTTGAATCATCATGAAATGTACAGTAATATGATAAATCCAGTGGTAAACTATCCCCAATGTTACCCTAATTGGGTGGTGTAGTTCATTTGCAATTCAAATGATAGGTTCATCAATGGATTGGTTTCAGGGAACATCTACAGAAAACAATGTGTTTTTTTCCATCAACATTACAGGGGAATTCTGATAAATATTCCATTGTCTCCACTCCATTGAGTTAGACCATGTTATATCATCCCCAGCATCTGGGAAATATTTTTCAGCCAATCCATGGGGGATGAAGCCCAAGCAGAGCAGCCAGCCTTCATCCACTTGGGAGGGCTCCAGGGGCTTGCGAAGATCCTGGACGATTGTTATCAAATATACTGATATAATTACTATGGTGGATCATGCATGGTTTACCATAAATCAATATAAATCATGTGTCCTCAATGGAATATATATATATATACATATTCTAGTTTTATATTAATTTTAAATAATAATAATTATAATAATAATAATAATAATGATACTAATAATGATAAAATATTATTAATAATTAATAATTTAATAATAATAATAAATAAATAAATAAATAATAATAATAACAATAATAATAATAATAAATAACGTGTTGGACAATCATGGAAAACAGTATCAATCATGAAAATACTAATTAATACCGTTGATTAGATGATGAACATTTCATTGATCATTAAAAGGTTTTCCAATAAACCATGTTTTCCATGATCATTTCACCATTGACTTCTATAGTTCTCACGGGTGGATCAATGCCTTCATTGAATGTAGCAGTTGACCAGTCAACAGCTGAGGCTCGTCAGCGGCGCAGCTGCCACTTTGCTCGCGCGCCTATGGCGAGGAAGCCATGTCCAGCAATGCTCGGAAGGTTCACCAACAGTAGAAGTACCAATTTACCTTGGGCACCTACAAAAAAATGTGGAACACCATGATGCCCCCATGAAATGATCCACTTCAATGGTGGATCCTGAAAAAAAAAATGATGTTGCTTGATCTGGGGTCAGATCCAATGAGGCAAACAACACTTTGGGATACTTTGGGTGTGTCCAAAAATATTGGGAAGCTACACCGACTTCCAGTATTGATTCTGTTCCTAAAGAGAACGATGAAGGGTACCCTCTGGTAATTTAACGTAGCTATTGAAAATGGCCATCTATAGTGAGTTTTCCCATTAAAAATGGTGATTTTCCATAGCTTTTTGTAGGTTTACCAGAGGGTAAATTTTGTGGTCTGCAATTTGAGGACAGCAAACCCAAACAGCGAACAGCACGGCATTTCCGGACGCCTCACCATTGGAAGAATCGCCTCTTCCTAGCGATGCTGAGTTTGGCAGCTTAAGGCACCTCCCTCATCCTATCCTGCACCATCTCAACATGCGTTGGTTCTAAAATTAGCGTATACGGAATATGGTAGACCTGAACAAAAATTGAGGGTTGATCTTCCACCCCTTAAAACAACAAGTTCAAGGCTACCTCCCATGTTTATCCATTTTCAACCACACCCAATCCAGCTGCTGTGAGGGCTTCGCCGAGCGGCATATCGATCCACGCAGAACTTCGACAGATCCTCGTTTTCACAGCAGCTCCAGTTGCCATCCGAGAAATCGCAAGAATTCCTCAAGCTGCAGCTGGCAGCTAGGAGGGTGATGCGCAGCAGTTTTTTGAAGCAACCACCTATGGCCTATGGGGAATCAGATGATCAAAACCAAAATGAGGGACCAACCGAAATAGCTACTTGGAGCCTCTTAGAGGCAATATCAGTGGATTGGTTCAAGGGAAAACCAGCAGAAAATATATAGTTGTTTCCCGTGAAAACAGGGAGGTCTTGCAAGATGGGCATCCAATTTTGTGGTTTTAGGATTATAATGATCAATTTTTGGGTGGGGGTACCCTATTTTGATTGGTAATCACTGAACTGAGTCCTCTGAGTCTCTGCACGAATGTGCTGCTCTAGGTCCAACATTTGTCGGGCATCTTCGACTGAAACAGGGAGGTTGCCGAAGACAGTCAACTAGGTCAAGATATCAACGATAAAACTGAGAACATCAGCAAACATATTCTACGCGCATGCACGCAACCAATATGCTTGTGACTGGTTGTGGATCTAGAACATATTGGGGCAGCAGTTCCAGTTGTAAGTGGATATATATATATATATATTATATATTTATAATATGTATATAAGCATAGTCATAGGGGTTATATCCCAACTTTCGGGGGTTGTTGCTACCATTGACATACCCATTGACATACCCATTGATAACCTCCACTGCACCCCCAGCAATCAAATTTTGACTCCAGATATTATCTGACATCTGGCCAATGTTTTGAACAATTGGATAGCACAAGTATCTATAGAATCCGACGGGTGCCCGAAGTTCCACGGATTTTTTGTTTAATTCACTGTAATGTACGTATAGCACAACAAAAAAAACATATTAATGATTGCAAAAAAATGGGACCTAACAAAAATGGGGGAACCCAACACGGCTGAACTCCAGGCCAGGGCGCATGTGGAGACGTCCCATGTTGAAGCCCAAACCAGTCTCTGGATGGAAGTAAGCATCCACTATCCTTGGAAAAGGATGCATGAAGACACAGGGATTGAAGTTCTGGCGTTTTGTTGGCTTGGGATTATGATTCATGATTCAGTTTTTGGATCACCATGTTGGGATTGTTTTACAGTTTGTTTTTTTTGTTTCAAATCATGGTATCACAAGGAAAAACAATTAGGGGACATGCGACACAACAAAAAAGTGTGGAACCGAGACATCAATCAACCAAATAATCTGTGTCCAACAAAAATGTGGATGAGATGTCAAACAATCCAATACATTCCTATTGGATAGCTGGTAGAAATATCATAGTTGTTGTCATATATATCCACATCATCAGCTAGTAGCTAAGCAAAATATATTGCACCTTTTATCATCTCATTCAGATTCTTGGAAATCATAGTGTGCATGTGCTTATGCAACCATGTATTAGTATAGATACATGTTCCATATATCATATTAAAAAAATACTAACGGAAATGACAAACTGTGTATCATCCCTATATGTTGGCTCATCACTTATGTGCGTAAATGCATATACATATGTACATATGTTTCCAGTATACATATAGACTTTTATATATGTAATCTTGTTGTTTCCCGAGCGGGAAAAGGATCCACCAACCCATGACCAGCCGACCAGCCCCATCTCCAAACCGACACGTGTCCGCTCTTGGCTGGCGGAACCCATCTGTTGCAAAATCTTGCAGGAAGACTCCTGGTGGCTGGTTCTACTTAATGTCAACGGATGAGCACAACTGTGATAACTTACCCACCCTAATATACTGCGGAGTTATTGATCCTCGATGAACATTACAAACAGTTCTGGGTGCGTGATGGAAGTGATCATGAAAAAAAAACTATTAGTCGGTAAACAGGAGGCTTTGCCAGCTTGATATGGCAGTGTGTCAAAACCTTGTACCCCTGGTGAACATCAAAATAGCTGGTAAATGGATGTTCATCCCTCTAAAAATGGTATTAATAGGTATTGATCCATAGCCATATCTGAGATGATGTAGCAACACACAAACCTCATTGGCTTCCCTGCCAACAGCTGGAGGTTTGCAATGCCAGAAATGGTGAATATCTTGCTGGTGAATTTCACATGT
This sequence comes from Cladocopium goreaui, assembly GCA_947184155.2. Classification (NCBI taxonomy): domain Eukaryota; class Dinophyceae; order Suessiales; family Symbiodiniaceae; genus Cladocopium; species Cladocopium goreaui. The sequence goes on along the minus strand of CAMXCT020000236.1, from coordinate 270,781 downwards.
TGCACCAGTTATCTCCCTTTGTGTGGCGCCTAAACTCCACAAATTCCCTACTAACAGTCATGATGTCCATGATGTCTGAGATCTGCTCATTGAAGTTCGTGATGTCACTTAGGTTTGTCCAAAAATGGGGCAACCCCCCAAAATCCAAAGGTTTATCCATACATATCCATACGTAGTTTTCTCATACTTTCACTATTGGAATTGCAATTCTGGCTGAACCCACTCCAATGTGGGGCCCGCCAGCTGCGACTTTGTTGATAAACACATTTCAACGAGTATGAGTAGGATACTTAACTCCTACTCATGGAAGTTTTACACCATTATAATGCCATTATATAAACCTATACTATAACGAACATGCCCATAATCTAAAATCTTTGGGGCACCATGGTTCCCCCTAAAAACAAACATCGCCCATCCGGCAGGGGGCGCTCCGTGAAGGATGTACCGAAGCCCATGAACTCTTGGAAGGTGATCGATGGGTCGATTACCAAGGAGACTTCACCTGGCGCGGAAAACTCGCCGGATTCCGAAGCTCGGAAATTACAAGCCTCCATCGCGGTTTCAAAGGTACTGGCAGCCATGGTTTACCCCTGGTTTACCCATAGGTAAATGATAACTGATCTACATTCATGGTGGCTTTTCATATCTATCTTAATTTTGCTGGAGGCTACAAGTCAGAGTGCCGAAAAATCGAAAAGACATAGACATAGAAGATGGTTCAGAGAACAACAACAAATAATCAAGTAGTGAACATGCAATCCACAATGCATGCTCCGCAACGTGACAAAGTTATCCCTTCCGACACAATCAGAGCCTGTATCTGGAGTCACAATCTCAATCATGGCTTTGAACCCCCACACCCTATAGTCTATCATCATTTTCAAAATTCGGAAGCCAGAAAAAGGATGTAAACCTTATCCCCATGAAAATTGCCCCAAAATGAGGTGCCAATTCACGGGTTTCATCTCTATGTTCATCGCTTGCATCCCTTGATATCTCAACTGCCCAACACCTTGGGATGCAACTCGGAAGCCGGTGAATTCATCATCCATAGTCACTAAAATTCCCCGCAGAACGCCGCAGAATTTGGGCAAAACACCATGGGTATTTCTGAAAATGGGCGGATCATCCCTAAAATAGCATGGTCCAATGGTTGCTTCAATATACTAAACTGATGGAATTTGAACAGATTCAATGATTCAAGGCCACCCCCAGCAAAAAAGAATACATCATAAACTATGGTAAAAGAATGTGAAAGATCCAGTCTTGTGCAAATTTGGTATACAATAAAATCCATGCTAAGAACCCCCTGGCGCCTTGTGGGAAGACTATCATCCCCCACCTTTGTTGGGTTGTCCCTCCACCAGCTCAAGCTGCGCCAGAGGCCGCAGTCGTTCACCGCTCTGGGTGGTGCGCACCACCGCCACGTGGCCTGCCTGCAGTCGAGAGGTCTTGACCTCTTGGAATCCAGATCTCTGGCGAAATCCCACTTTTTTGAGGATCTTTGATCTACATTGAAGGTGAAATCCACATGTTTGAGGCTTAAATCATCTTAAATCCACGTGCTTTTCATGGTTAAAGTCCCAATTTCTTCTGTTGAACCAATGCCCTTCCAGCCCTTTAAGCCGCGCCTTCGTTTCCTCCAGCTTCGGCAAGGGACTCGCAAGGCGCGCGTGGCGCAGATCGCCTCAAAGTCGGGAAAGCCCGGTGAAGATTTTCCCAATGATTGAGTTTAAAGATATAGTATCATACCATCATTAGGAAAATCTAATCATTGGGATAATAAGATAATCTAATCTAATTGATACTAATCAATCATAAAAATACTAATTATTGGGATAATCTAATGATCATTGTAAAGTACCAGTATCATTTAATGATTAGATTTTCCCAATAATTAGTATCTTATTATCAACAATTATATAGTGGGTACCAGCATATGATAATTATTGGGATAAAATCGGATAATCTAATTATTGATACTGCACTTTAGAATTCATATCAATAATTAGTGGCCAACAACATCGTATCTATACTTGATACCACTAGATATTGCATGATATTGCAAGGATGGTAATAGTAATAGATGGTTATTCATACGACTTTGGGTATTACCCACTTAATAAACAAACCTGTTTACATAGACCTGGACCGACAGGGATAGGATGACAATCCGTGGTCTATCTGAAAAACCCAAGACCTGGGATCCAACAATGGGCCAAACAATGTGCTCAACAATGCCCAACTGTCGGTGGTACTTTTTGTCTCATCTTACAAGCATCATGTGTTAGTGGTATTTGAGACCATATGTTCCAATGTAGCCACAAGGATATGTCTCAGATGTGAAAGTTTGTAAGCTGGCTCATACTCCGAGTTTCCCAGTGATAAACCAAAATGTGAGATCTCAGCAGATTTGGTGTTCATCACAGAAAAGTACGGCAACCAAGTGGCTGGACCAGTCCAAGCAGGCTAAGAGGCCGCTACTTCAATAGTAATGCATGTGGTAAATCCAATGATAAGTGATACATAGTGATACTAGTATCATGTTAGACCCAATTCTGTGAGGTGGGAATGATTCCAAAAGATTCTAAACTATATAGTTCACATGGCTCCACAGATTGACGCCAGCATGATAGGTCTGAGAATTTCTGAGATATTGTGCTGAATTGTTTCCACTCAAACTTATTTCTGAAAATTATAGTTTACCCAGAGGGGGAAACTAACATAACTATGGAAAATCAACATTTTAAATGTGCAATTTTCAATAGCTATTGCTGGGTCACCCACCCAAGGTATGCCAGTACATCCGTGACTTCACCCGACCTGTCTGATCATAGTACCACTTGCGGCATTTCGCCACAAGTTCCGCCGTCTCCTTTCGCCAGCCCATCTCCACCTGATGCTGGTGACTTCCCCTTCGATAAATCGATGTGCATCGGGAACGTCCCACAAACAAGGGGCTGAAGTCTGCGGAAATGCGGATTTCATCTACAGGAAGTCACAAAGGTAAAAATGTATATTTATATATGTATATATACATATATATATATACATATATATATATACATATATATATATACATATATATATATACATATATATATATATATACATATATATACATATATATATATATAAATATACGTATGGAACAACATGAAAATTAAAAACAAACATGGGGGTAAAATCTTCACAGGTCACCACAATAACCATGGTGTAGATTTAATTCACTCAGGCCCCGGCCAACCACCAAATGTTCTTCTTCCTCAGGGGCCCAGGGGGTTCTGTTTTAAGTCTCCGGTGAAGACTTGGTATTACCCCAAAATGCATAGATAGCAGCACCATCTACAAGCTGTGTACCAAGTACTTGCTATGCATCATCCAATTGTGTTTGGAATGAGCACATACAAAAACAAACCCATGATGAGAAGTTGACATATCACACATTCCGATCTCAAATGTAGGGTTTATAATTCATACAGTACTTGACTTGGTAATCTACAAACAGCACAGACCTCCCTGGGTTCCCAAGCAGATGCATCCAGTATACTCCCATCAGGATGCATCCGAGCAGTAAGCTCCTGGCGGTAAATCTCAGGATTCCAGAAACCGAACCTGAGTACCCTCTGGTAATTTAACATAGCTATTGAAAATGGCCATTTATAGCGGATTTTCCCATGAATAATGGTGATTTTCCATAGTTATGTTAGTTTACCAGAGGGTAATTGAATCATATCTTTATTCAAGTTGCTATTCAACCACGGCACAGAAAACACAACGGCAACACTGAACAATCCTTTCTCGTGTATCCACCACCTTCACTGAAAACTAAACTGATCCTCACTTCTACTACAAAATCAAATTCCGTCCAAAAATCCATGCATTCAAGAAACATAATACTATATATATATATGTATATATATATATATGTAAATATACAAATAAGTATATGTACATACATACAATTAGGAACATGTATACATATATATATATATGTACTATTTATATATTATATATAGATTTATATAGGCTTTTATGCAATATGCCGGTCATCGAAGGTGAGATCACCAGCTCCAGTGTTGAAACCACAGCGCCGCGATGAGCAACGCTCCTGACATGCGATGCGGTTGTTGAGTTGGTAACTGATGAACTCAATAACCAATGATAACCATCAACTAGCATTACTATATGAGTGTTTTATGATCTATAGTTCATTGGCATTGATGAGTATTATATGATTGATACATAAACCCTCAGATGATTAACAATCAGACTTGTAGTCATAGCTGCGTCAATGGTTTCTCGATGTGTGCATCCATGGCAAATCTTGGAAGTCCAGCATCGAAAAGCAAGTGCATGCTGGGTAGTCATGTATATATATATATATATACATACATATATATATATATACAATTATATACATTTTGAATACAATATATATATATATTCAGAGAAAGGTAGGTCCATGTAATGGCACTGAGCATGTATATATATATATATACATATACGCTGTATATATTAGCATATTCCCTTTATGGCAAACGATTGAAGTATCACCTAATTTCACTACCCAAGCAGTCGATTTCCGCGGCGACAGTTGCCCAGCCTGAAGCAGACCTTGGGATGCCAGGGTCTGTGAGGAGTCCACTGTTTACCCTTCCGATGTGAAGTAGTGAACAAAGGGTCTGAGAATAGGAAAACATTATCATATTTGATATCGATATTCTAGATATATATAATATAATTATAGATATATAGATATAGCATGATATATAGCATGATATATAGCATGATATAGCATGATATATAGCATGATAGAGCATGATATAACATGATATAGCATGATATAGCATGATTTAGCATGATATAGCATGATATATCATGATACAGCATGATATAGCATGATATAGCATGATATAACTATACTACATACAGATTGATATAGACTAGATATTACATATTAGATATAATAGGTCCCATGTTCTCCATGGTTCTGGAAATACAACATGTTTAAGGTAGATGCTTCAGAGGTAAAATGCCACAATTGTCCGAAGCGACGTGTTCAACATGTCATGTACCGCCAAAATGGCTCTTATTTAGGTGATAATATAATATAGTACTATGAAACATATCATCAGCATGATATCTGTTTTGTTTTTGCTTGTGAGATGCCAACGGCATGTCACTGCCATTCAAGACAATGCCCAACAGTGCCTCCAAGGCGCACTCGGGGCAGCAGCTGCATTCCCAACAAATGCAGTTTCAGCGCCACGGCCAAAGGGCCAAGCACCACAGGAACGCCCAACAGGCGCAAACCCGCCATGACCATGGGCCAATGGGCTTCCCCAAAATGTTCCCCTCGAAAAGGGCCGAACTTTGAGGGAGAAAAATTGTGGGTTCACCGAGTTCACCGTCAAGTTATTCAGTGTTGGATTGGTTGGTAAAATGTGGATCAAAGCGGTTCACCAACCCATAACTTCCTGGGATTTATTTGACCGCCAGCAATGGCAAGTTCCAGTCAGCTGAAAAACTTGCTGACTCAATGCAATACATTGTTTCTTCACCGTCAAAAAGGAGATATGTGTGTGTCTGTGAGTACTTCAGTGAAGCTGAATTTTCTGTATAAATCCTGTGTGTTACAAAACGGCACTTGCAGGCACGTTTTGAACCTTTGAAATCCTTGAGAGTCACATGTTGGCAACAAGCAAAGTTCCGGCCCGGTGGTAAACAATGAAATGTAAGTAAGATTTCATTAATTTACTTAATTAATTGACTGATTTTGTTATAATGATCACTTGCTGATATATAATATCATTCATTCATTGCATTCTATGTCACCTGTTATGAGCGATCATTCAGTCATCACTCAATGATCAGGCTTCAAGTCCGAGCTCCAGGTCAGACTTTGCAAGCATGAAGTGTGCGGACATGTCCCCCTTACATGTCCCCCTTACAACAAATAAACACACACTGTGGGATCACACACATGGCAATTTAATGCAATTTCTGGCTGCCCGGTGATTTTTGGAGTGCTTGCATCGCAGAACCCTCTCTGCTCTCTCCCCACAATTTCGCGCGTAACAATCACATCAATCACTAACTGACTCATTCTTCGCTCCAGAAACAATCTACTGATATCGATGGCCAGATTCGACAAGTGCAATCATGATTCCCTCAACAATTCCGGGAATATCAAATAACATCTTGTAGAATTTAATTATATTTAATTAGAGTGATTTCCTCTGCTAAGCCTCCCCTTGTGGTGAGTCATTGCGATCTGTAGCTGAGTTCTCCCACGACGTGATGGCGCTCGTTGAGGCCTGCTGAAATGGTGCATTTTTCCCGGGGCCCCGGGTTTTGGACCTATCCTTGCAGGTGCACATAGGTGCACCCAGGCTGTGTTCTTTCAACAAGAGAAAATCGATTGTATTTACCCTCTGGTAATTTAACATAGCTATTGAAAATGGCCATTTATAGTGAGTTTTCCCATTAAAAATGGTGATTTTCCATAGTTATGTTAGTTTACCAGAGGGTATGTCAAAAACATTCAACATCTCATATGGCCAATTCAATGGCTAAAAGACTCAGGTGTCCAACCTTTCAATACCTGCAAGAGAGATGAGAGTCCCTGAATCTTAGCTTGGGACATTCAATGAAGTCTGCACCAAACAAGAATTTGCACCGCAGCTGCTCAAACAGCCAAGCCATTTGTGGCCTTTTCATGCCAAATCCCTTGTCCCCCAAACCAGGGAAGCAACTCCAGCACTGCTTGGCGGTCTTTTTTTTTTCTCCCTCCAGCAGCCCACATTTCCTGATACAACGAACAGCGGTTACCAAGCATACGGAGACTCGTGAAAGCTGTGTAGTGGACTGATGTCATCACCTCCTTGAAGTCTAGGATGATCTAAAACTATCTAAAACTTTTTTTTTTGCACGTCTGATGGTGAAAATAAACCATGTCCACTATAGCTAGTATATAGATGTATATAGCTTGTAGTGATACATCGACAGATCTCCTCATTTCAGATCTTTGGATCGCCCCCCCCCATCAATGTGGCCAGGAATCATCAACGCGTCTTTCCTGGAAAAAAAAAAGCGAACTTCGGTGAATGCAAATAGGTTTGACCAAAGCAGTGGGGGATATGCAAAGTGAAAAGGCCGGGATAAGATTGGATTTTTAGTACGACAAACCATGGGATTTCTGTGGACTTTAGGACTTCGGACGACAACCTCAAATGAAGTTTCACTGAAACAAAGGAAAGCTCCACTTCACACATATTCATCCTTACTTATGAAGTCAATCATGCCAAGCAATTTCAACATCAGGAAAACACCTCCACACCAAACCAAGAAGAGTCAGTAAGGCTGTACCAAAACTGCAAAACCTATGTGTGCATCCCCTCCCTTGCCGGTCGGTCAAACCTACATATCCGTTGGTTCCAACATCACACCTTGTGATGGTAGCTTGGGGTTCCCTCGTCATATTATTTGGCGCTTGTCCCAAAATGTTATCAGAACAGGGTGCATCCCCAAAAATTACAATCTGTATTCAACTATATACCCATATGCTCCATGTATGGTATATTTACCTACATTTGGGTCATTTATGGGGTAAATGTTGGTAAATATTCCATACATGGAGCATATGGGATAGGGAAAATGCACAAGTCACCCATATTTTTTTTTGCGGGGTAACTCGCAGCCAATTTTGAAACCGAATACCTGCAGCTCAGGGACCATTTGGTGAACTGCTCCTTTGGCCCTGTGGCAGTTTGCAGCTTCTTGCACTCAATCCGCAAGTCAGGACCTCAACACAGCGGGGACCTGGCTATCCTCCAAGCACCAAGAAGATACCTCTACTCAACTCCTAGTCATTGAATGTACAGGCTTTACTGAGTGTTTTTCGGACGAGGCCACAACTACTTGGACTTGGACCCGTCAAGTACCAATGATTTCAAACAGGTAAAAGTCCCAAGTCATAATGGCACATCTGTAATGGCTACAGTATATTCCCCAATGTTTCTCGATATCGGGTCTATGACTTGGGCATCAGCATCACCACATCCCCATCTAGCAGCCAGACTGAGAGCTCTGCGCTGACCCGGTGCACTCCTGCGCCAAGAAAATGTGGCATGTCATGTCATCTCTCTTGTGACCCCCAAAAATGTGACTCACACTTCAAAATAACTTGAGACATCTTGAAACTCGGATTAGGTCAAATGGTCGATCAGTCCCCCAGAATGCATGTTTTGTGTAAAAATGACACATTTTTCTGGGTCCAGTGCTAGCCCATCTGCGTCTTCTCCTTTGAAGCCCTGCAAAGCCGCAGATTTCGAAGGAACACCTGCGCTTAAAGGAGATCGCGATGGTCGACATGGTATGGAGACGGATTTAACCAGCCAAAACCATGGATTTGGCAACAGCTGGTGCGCAAAAAATGAAAACTTGGAGAGATTTCCCAGTGGGATCAACTTAGACGCGCCAAGTACCTGTAGATTTGGGAAATAGTCCCAAACTAATGGGTATATTGCCCAGTTTTTCTAGGTACTAGTACTTGGAGGGTCTAAGAATGTACGAGTTGACCGATTTGTTTTTTTTTGCCAAGCTGAATTTGTTTTGTTTACACTTTCCCAAAATGAGATCTGCCCAACCCTAGTTATGGCAAGTCGCTCTTCGTCATTTGCTGTGGCAGTACCTCGATAATGATTGACAGAGAGGGATCAAACTGAATTTACGCTATACACTCTGGAGATTTAACTTAGTTAGTAAATCACCATGTTTAATTGGTACATCATCTAGATATAAATGTGCCTTTTTCATGTACTACCTTACCGGAGGGATTGGGAGGGTAAGAGTACAAACAACTGGGTCAAGACACTTCCCCACCATCATCAACGACATGAGCACCATTGAGAAACACGCTCAAAACTGATGTTTCAACCTGTGGCCTCTGGTAAACCAAAATAGCTATGGAAATCACCGTTGTAAATTGGTAAATCACTTACAAATGGGCCATTTTCCATAGCTACGCTGGTTTACTGGAGGATAAACAAAAGCTACAATCCTGTAAGAACAATGGTCATAGCGAAAACATGTGTAGACCGCTCTGGTCCAGGCATGAGTGGCTCTCAAACCTTCCTGATAGTTACCCCCTAGTTATTTTAGTATAGCTATGGAAGCCCGCGCACTTTTGGTCAAATGTACCTCTATTTACCTCACACATGAAATCCACACTATCCAACTTTAGACCATTACAAGGTGGAATTCTTTGATTATAAACGTATCGACGTATCCTCATTGCAATCCACAGTTGTGATGGTTGAATTCCGATGTCTTATGGATCAATCCTCACCGGGTGCACAGCTTCCCTGGCTGTGGCCGATCTTGCCCTCTTTCATGGCCATCCCGTTTGTTCATTGGTTCACCAATCATCTTTCCCCCTTGATCTCGGATATATAATCACACTATTGTTCATGTCACTCATACGTAACCATCATTATCCCCTTCTCAAATCTTCAAGCTGCTGCACTCGCTGTGCACTTCCATGGCTGCCGTCTTGTCTCCTTGGGAGGCATAGAGCCGCAGCATGGCTTTGCCGTTGCCTGGCCGAAAGGCAGGGCCGTGACAATCAGCGATGAAAGTAGCAAGAGTTTGATGGATAATCTTTTAGGCTCTATAATCTGATCAACAAACCGGTTAATAAATGGGAAACGACTATATGATTATACCCACAGGATCCATGGTGCTGCTATATATGGTAACATGGATCCCATCAATATACCCCAGTCATGTTAGCATGTAATATATATACATATATACCAGCACCATGGATCCTATGGGATATGATAAAATCTGACAGAAGTGCCAGTGATAGTTCACCCAGAATTCCGTGGGGTTGATTGGAGATCCCGGGGATCCCTGGTTCCTCGATCCACCATGGCCAAGCGCGGTCCACTGCCCCGGCCTGTCATGGCTGTTGCCATTGGGACCCCATGGCTAGTCCCATCATGGCTGTATAGACTATCCGGATATTGCAAAGGGGTCTACACATCATGGTATAGCTGTGGACCTTTGAACTGAGAAGTCGGACATGTTGGAAGTCTCTGAACAGTCCCGAGAATGCACGACAACATGTGGAAGTCTACAAAAAACACATGTCATACAAGTTCAAACCACAAGCCAAATACGGCCAAATGCCTTTTGTCTGAAGAACTCAGACAAAGCACATGAAACCAATTGAAACCACCCAAATTTCCATAAAGTTTCTCATCATGTTTCCCCGTCAACAGTGGCCAGAACTTGAGGATCAAAATTCCGGTCCTGGAAGCTGCAAGACCTTTGCTGCTTCATCACCTCCATGGGATGGAAATCCATGGCTGAACTATGGGGGATTTCACCACCAACCGTTGGAGATATACTGGTGTATACTAGTTGGTGGTATACCTACCCCTCTGAAAAATATGAAAGTCAGTTGGGATTATGATTCCCAATATATGGAAAAATAAAACATGTTCCAAACCACCAACCAGTACAGTATATGATGGGAATATCATGGATCAAGAGATGCCGATGAAGTGATGTGGCACCACTGTCACTCTTGGCTATGTTGCGAACAGTTTGGAAATCATTTGCGGTTTGAAGTGAACCCGTTCTGAAGAGTTGTTTTTTTGGGGAATGGCGTCTTCCAGCTCGTTCTAGCCATAGTATAGAGATATACCTATCAGCCTATCAGTAATCATAATGAAACACAATATAAGTATACTACTACACCATATCACAATCATTATATATATATATATACACCCATTTATATCTCATATTATGTTCCAAAGTTATGACTTCCCATATTACAGTATATATCACATATCCCTATATGGTTGATGAGTTTTCCAGCAACATATTCCCAAAATTTGATGGGTGAGCACGGTTTTCTACATTAAAACTTAGCAAAAGCTTCATAACGCTGAGTGAAGCAAGTCTCCTCTCAGTGGGTCATAACCGGTTTATAAAAGTTGCCCCCACTTACTAACCGCGGGTTGATCTTCCAAGTATCTATCATATGTATTATATATATATATATGTATATATATATATATATATATGTATATATATATATGTATATATATATATATATATGTATATATATATATATATACGGCCAGGCGCCTTGTGTTGCCCGGATATTTACAGGGACGTTCCGGGCATGTTGATGATGATGATGATGATGATGATGATTGAAGATCTTCAATGAATTAAACCCTTATTGAGGATCTTCAATGAATGTAAGAGTTTAACGGGGGTGGGGGAATTAAACCCCTATTGAAGATCTTCAATGAATGGAAGAGTTTAACAGGGGGTGGGAGAATTAAACCCTTATTGAAGATCTTCAATGAATGGAAGAGTTTAAGGGGGGTGGGAGAATTAAACCCTTATTGAAGATCTTCAATGAATGGAAGAGTTTAACGGGGGTGGGAGAATTAAACCCCTATTGAAGATCTTCAATGAATGGAAGAGTTTAACGGGGGTGGGAGAATTAAACCCCTATTGAAGATCTTCAATGAATGGAAGAGTTTAACGGGGGTGGGAAAATTAAACCCTTATTGAAGATCTTCAATGAATGGAAGAGTTTAACGGGGGTGGGAGAATTAAACCCTTCTTGAAGATCTTCAATGAATGTAGGAGTTTAACGGAGGTGGGAGAATTAAACCCTTCTTGAAGATCTTCAATGAATGGACGAGTTTAACGGAGGTGGGAGAATTAAACCCTTATTGAAGATCTTCAATGAATGGACGAGTTTAACGGGGGTGGGAGAATTAAACCCTTATTGAAGAATCTTCAATGAATGTAGAAGTCTAACGGGGGTGGGAGAATTTATATGAGATGTGTATAGTGTGAACAAAAAATCCTTGTAATTTACGCTATTCTGGGCTTGGGCAACACAAGGTGCCTGTGGGTATATATATATAGTAACCCGAACAAGATAGAAATTGCTAAAATCTCAAAACATTGATAATTTGAACCGAAGTCCTCAAAAAAAATGGAATGTCATTGTCAACAGAAAATACATTGAAGATCAATCCCCATAACATCCCATGAAATTCCCATTGAGTCACTAAGCAACTATTCTTGGTGGTTACTATCATCCCACTATCCCAATAACCCATGGTAGGCCGGTAGAACATCTCATTACAGTAATCCCCTTGTCCCATTAAAATCCTAAAATTGTGACAAATTACACCTCTTCTATCTGTTTCATTAAGATTATCCTCTAACAAAACACATGAATAGCCCATCCACATCCCATTCTTAGACATTATAAGCCCATTCAACTCCCCTTAAATATCTTAAATTCCGTTAATTAAAGCCCCATTAAAAAAAAAAAACAACAACAATACCCATTCAAATCCCCCAAAAAATCCATGATTGCCAACTGAATGGAACCCATGGATCCCATGAACGAAAACCACATCCCCGGTGTCTCCTTTCACCGCGTGGCTTTGGGCCGTGACGTGCACGTTGCCACAGACCATGGCATCGGTGATGCGCAGGATCCACTGAGACCACTGTGACTCCAAGGCGTCTAAACCTGGAGAGAATCGCTGGGGTTCATGTTTAACCAATGGTTAACGATGGTTATACAATGTTTAACCATTAGTTCACCATGGTTATAGAATGTTTAACCAATGGCTAATGGTTTAACCAATGGTTAACTACCCTCTGGTTATGACTAACAGTTTGCCATGGAAAGATCCACCATTTTTAGTAGGTAAACCATTGATTTCTATGGGTCATTTTCCATGGCTATGTTAAATAACCAGAGGGTAATGGTAATGGTTATAGAATGTTTTTTTTTCATGGTTAATAGCTGGTTAACTAGAGAATGATTAACCAATGGTCATGGTTATATGGCTAATAGTCCAATAGTGGTTAATAATGGTTCACTAATGCCAATGATTATATATATATATATTGTAATGGCTAATATAGTGCTAATATAATGGTTAATCAATTGTTAATTCATGGTTAATCACTGTAGTGTTTGTTAGTAAAGAAATAGTATACCATTCCCAATTTTCCATTTTTATGGTTGGTATAAACCACCAAAATATGGGGGGGGTGCACCATGTCCAGGGGGTAGCCTAGGTACCTTAGATAGCTTATGTAAGGCATAAGTAGCCTTGGGCCAGTCTTGAGGCCTCAATGGTTTTATCGATAGCATGCCAACTCAGAACTATAACAGTTTTTTTTTTACATGTAACATGTATCATGTTTATGTTTTTGGCTGCATCAACATGTTTTGTTTCCATCACCATAATGTGGTGTGATACAATAACATATTTTGACCGTGCAAAAGTGTAATTCTTGCAAACAAAAAAATATTCTATATCATGTTTTTGTTGTATCATAATAAAACAAAACCACAACAACCAGAAAAATGTGTTGTACCATTTTTTGTAGTATCATAAACAAATATATATATATATATATAAACTTAGCAAATAACATAATTATTTAATAATTTTACATCTTGTGAATGTGTGCACCACATTCCCGGACATATGTCCATTGAACTTGTAACTTGTGGAACCATCTGGTGAGCCTAGGCTCCTACCAGTTTGTGGCGCCTAGGTAGCATATCCACAGGCATCAGTTCCAAGCACCCTTTGAGACAGCTTAGATGATGAACCATGAATGTTTGTTCCCATTCTCAATGTATTCCCCATGAATATTGTGGTTTGATTATGAACTTGCTTTGTTCTGTTTTCCATCGTTACGTTTGAGATTCGAGAGGTGCGCATGTTGGTTTTTCAAGATGTTGTGATACATGTTTGCAGCATTCCCGAAAGGGGATCAGGGCAGTTCCAGGAAAAAAATGCGGTCTGTTTTGACCTGCCGTTTGAGTGACCTGGACCTGGTTCAAAGTTTTGTTAATGGTATATATATAATATATATATATGCCATTATTTGACCATGAATAATGATGCATATTGATGAATGGATTGTAATCATAAAATGTGATTTGGTAATGCTATACTCACCAAACTAGCTCGGATTTCTGGAAAAAAACAACTAGGGTACTACTATTTTAGTCCGATTTGATTTTTCTCTTTTTTTGGGTGATTACTATGAATCAAGCAGTAAAAAAAATAGTTTTGTTTATAAATCATACTGCTATTACATGCTATTACTATATATTTACCAACTAGAAATCATCCCCACTTTTGTTTTCCTGCTTCCTTTCGGTCTCAAGGAACTGGTGGCCCGGTGCTCCTCCACTTTGTCCTCCATCTGTCGGCTCAACTGCTGCCTCGGACGGACAGGTCCCGCAGGTCCCGCCATAGCTGGTTGGATGGTTGGTTCCCCCTAGGTTTTGAGCCATTCCCACAGCCACTAACTATATTATCACTATATTAGCCATGAATTAGCCATGTTTCCCCATAGAAATTGAGCTAATATAGTGATGATATAGTGATAATATAGTGGTTATAGCTCTGCTTTTGGTGCCTCCAACAAAATCGATGTCCTCTGAAAGAGACTCTGAAAGAGGTTTGACAGCCACTGTCACCTTCCCCATGCTCTTCGATCGCTGTTCCAACAGACCCAAGACTTGTCTCAGGTCAAGCTTCGTATCTTTTCTGGTAAAAAAACGCGGTTGATGGTTAAAGAATTCCCAAGTTCGGAGGTAAAATCCCACAGTTGATGCTAAAATCATCACCTGAGTTGGACAAGGTCCCTTTGTGTTGGTAGGGCCAATAGTTGTCCCTACCTACAGAGTTGATCATTACATAAATCATAATATTATATTTGTTGATTAAAAAAACAAATGATGCTTCATCCCACAGTTGATAGTTGTGTCAATATGTGTCAATCATCACCAATTCGTTCTGGAGAAATGTGTTACAGTTCATGGCTGAAGCATCACATCAATCCCCAGCAATCTCTGGTCCTCTGAGCCTTAAAGTTTTGACCCCATAGCCCCATAGCCATATGTTCTAGGGTCAAACCAGGGTAACTTGGTTTATGGTCATCCAATGTCGTCCATCCCATGACGGGAATCCTTAGGGTATACAATCCATCTCACATCATCATGGCACATATTGTGCGTCCCACAACCCCCATATCGCTTCATAGGGATCCCCCCAAAAAAATGCCAGGTTTAATATTCCCCACTATATGGGTTAGTATAATCCCCAAACTAATCATGAACCATTTTTTTTTTTCACCAATGACATGCCCATATGTTTGGTACTTAAAACCCCATCAAATCTTCACCCAGCGGCATTCTGAGTCTTTGCAGTTCCCACATCTCGTGCCCCAGCGCTTCCGCCTTCCGCACCGCCTCTGGCGCCGCCGGCAGCGCCGGTGCCGCTGCGGCCCCGGGCGGCTGCCAGCCGCCCGGGTAGTGCCGCGGCGGCGCAGCCAGCGGACCCGGTGGACCCGGTGCTGAGGACTGGGCATTCACCTTGGATGCGGCAGAATGGCAGAAAAATGGTACAACAATGACCGACAAGCTCATCTTAAAATCAATGGAAATCAATGGACTCAATTGATCTGATTGGCCATCATTGAACATTTTAACATAAATATCATCAGCCACCGTTGGGCATCAACCATAACTGACCATCACAGCATCTGGGGATGGGACAAAGTCCGCCAATCGTTCTTGGTTTGACGCCAGTTGAGCTTCCTTCTCTGCCACCTGCGTGCTCAATTCAATAACGGCCTCAGGGCGGCGTCGCCAGGGGGCTGTGCATAAGGTCGTCGCCCAGGAGATATCATCCAAACACGTCCTTCGGTGTCATCAAACGGTTACCAATGGGAATTATTATATAAATGGATGTTTATAGCTGGGGAAATTTTCTATCAATGGTGGATTTTTCCAACCAAGGCATCTTTGATTACCAGAGGGTAATTCAGATTTCCTATGAAACCATAGGGATTGGATGTTTAAGAGTAAATTCATGGACTATCACTGGTTTTAAATTCATGGTCTTAATAGAAACCATAATACTAAATTCATGATTTCTACGAGATAGTCATAGTGATTGGATGCTGCACATTCCTGTTGACTGCGACAACAACAAAAACAAAATGAGCTTGGTCTTGAAGGGTGCCAAAAAACAATCAAAATGGTTACCCTCCAGTAATCAGAAGGAATTACCCTATCTAAACGGAGGTTTTGGTGGGAAAATCATCCATAGATGAGACATGTCCAGCAAACCATGTGACGACATCATGTGACTGATTACCGGAGGGTCACTTTCCCGTGAGCTCCGAAGCAACCATGATGCAAGTTCTTTGTTTTCGTCTGTTGACGTTTTACACTCAATTCTGATATCCATATATCGATATGTATGAATAATATAAATATACATAGTAAATACATTTTGCGTCAGCCACGCACTACTGGCTTCATTCCCATCTTACTTTCTCTTCCTCCTACCATCCCCTACCTCTCTCATGGTCTTCACTTCTTCGTCCCGTCGGTCAAGCTGCTGTTGCACTTGGTCCTACGCATGGTCAGCTTTTTGGATGGTTGAGGCACCTGGGGCCTCAAAAATGATTGGTCAAATGATACTACTGTATGCTATCATGTCAATCTAATTATAACATTTATCGTCCTTATGCTTTCTGAGAGTATATCTATGTGCATGTATGTCATGCATGTATGTTGTATGATGTATACCGCTGCATACCTATCTGGGCAAATTAATCATACCTGCCACACACCCGAGCAAAAAAGGGGTTCCCACTATCAGGGTCCTGCAAATTGTTTTTTTGGGGGCAATAGAAAGGTCGTCTAATCTGAAACGAACTGTGTATTGTCAATTATATCCCGGTAGTCAAACATGGCAATGGACAATTCCCCAGTTCTAGATGATGTTCCCATATTTGAACACCATGCAAAAAGGGGATTTCCCATTGCTATGTTTGATTGCCGGAGGTACGCCTATTGCTGTTTCTTCGATATTTTGTGTTGTTGGATTGGTCTTGTTCTTATTAGGCTACGATTTCGCCAAAATCCACGAAGAGAAGCTCAATGACTCGCGACAGACCAACAGATATTTGCTGCTTGGATCCTCATTTAAGTGGATCCCCCATGAAAAACCCCTAAGTAGGTACGTTTCACATTGGACAACATTTCTTTTCAATTGACTTACGTAGGAGTTTCATGCATTGGCTTAAACACTGCTTAAACACTCTTTTTCTTATGCTTAAATCATGTTAAATCATATATCCCTATCTTCACCGGTTAAATCATCCTTTTTGCTGGTCAAATCATCAGGGGAAAATCCCCTGAAGTGCGATGGTGAAATCCATGTCATGGGTGAAATCCACCAGTCAGCGGGGTCAATGACGGCCCCCATCCTCCACCGTTTCTCCAAGGCGTTGTCGACCACCTACCGCCCCACGGCGCGCCAGTGAGGTCTCCAGGTCTAAGACGCGTGACCTGGGCCGAAACATGACTGGTGCCATGGAAAAAATGCTGACTTCAACAAAACTGGCTGATGTATAGCGATGTCGTGATCCGTAAAAAGAGGTCAATGTTAAGTAATGAAAATTGGGATCGTTGCGCAGTTTGTGAGTTCACCAGTGAAACTTCTGATTGAACCAAATTCTGAACCAACCAAAATTGGATGTAACATGATAGAACTGCAATGCCTTGAGCAAGACATGGATTGATTTTCATACGCACTTGGGATTTGAACAAGACATGGGGCGCAAATGAAGCTTTAAGGGGAGTCTTGCGCAAGGAAAACACAAGATTTGTCAAACACAAAATGGGGATGGAAACGACAAGACATGAATTTGAGTTGGTTAAAAACAAAAAAAAACGGAAATTCTAACCAAGTAATAAACCAACCATCATTTATTAGTCGTAATATATACTGACCATTACTGACCAATATTCAATATTCCTCATTTATTGCAGAAAATCAACATATCAAACCAACCATTCAGCCTTTAACCCAGGAATGGGGAATTCACCTTAGCAATCGGAGATTGACGGGAGTTGTCATCAACCATGGCTGGCCGGGAATCCCCTATGAACGGAGGTTTATAGCTGGGAAAATAAGCTATGAATGGATTCCAGATTATTATAATCAGAGGTGTTAGGTGGTGCAAACAACAAATTTGGGAGGTCATCGTTCACCAACATCTTTTCGGGAATCAGTCAAGAATCAAACACACGTAGACTAATAACTTTGGGGATGCAACCAGCAAAGAAATCGACAAACCTGTTTCAAAAGATGCAGACTGGAAAATAAATAAGGATTGTAGGGATTTCAGCAAATATTGAAATTGGGAGTTTGGCAACAGAATGTGGGGATTTGAGAATATTGTAGGCAAGAAACATTTTGAGAAATTGGACTCAAAGGATCATTTCAACAAATCTGAGGTCTCCAACATCAGCCAAAAAGCAACTCCGTACTCCGCGG
Source organism: Cladocopium goreaui (assembly GCA_947184155.2). NCBI lineage: Eukaryota > Dinophyceae > Suessiales > Symbiodiniaceae > Cladocopium > Cladocopium goreaui. The sequence continues at coordinate 252,335 of CAMXCT020000236.1, read as the reverse complement.
ATCTCCGCAGATCTCCGCATCCAGCAAGCTTGGGTCCTTTTTCTCCGAGAAAAAAGTGATCTGGTGGGGTCCCGGCCGTTGTTGGCTTCGTTGGCTTCACCAACAGCTGGGGCCATCACAGATCATCTGCGCGGCATTGCGGGCCCTTGCCCGCACCGCTATTAAATGCCTAAACTTAGAAGGCTTGGTGAGCTTCTGACAATACCTCCTGCAATTCGATGGGGGTTGTTGGGAAGATCTAAATCGAAGCGTGGCTTTACAATCACCGCTTGTAGATTGAAAAATCACGCACAATAATAAATGTCTCGCAAGTTCTTCCATAAACCATTTCTGGACGTGATGGCAGTTTCTTTGCCATTAAGGGGGATATGATGCACATCTGCATGAACCAATGATTTTTTGTATTTGTGAAGGACGTCCATTATTCATTTCACAACGATTTACAGTGACTGGTGGACATGGTCCCCACAATCTTTCGGATTCCTCAGGATCAATCGCCAAAACAGGATCACGGAAGCGCGACAAATTTAGCCAAAAAAATAGCGATAAAGGGGCAACTAACCAAATCAAACTGTAGGAATAACATGGAATAACTGGGATTTGCATCCAGGGACTCCATCATTTCGTAAGCGAAAAAATATTTTTTTGTCGGCTGGAATGGCAACCGACAAAAAGGCACAGTGATGTCAACATCCCATGAGGGAATCACGGGATCTAATGGGATTGGAGTTGTAATATGAAACACCCCCTTTCGATGGTCCCATATGGTCCCATAATAGCTGGTTTCATTCCCTGTACTACCTAAACCATTATTTCTGGGTGCTGTTTCATATTGAGATATATTGAGGGAATGGGATTACTAAATCGCCATTTTCCTGGACGCATTCTGATGATCAACCTCGAAATTAGCCCTTGTTGGCTACTTCTCTAGCCAAATTCATGGCCCGTTGCGAGATTGCTCTACCACGAAGTTCCATGTAAACATTTTGTTGGATACTGGTAAGGGTTTGTCTGAAAATTTGTCGGTGCTTGTACCCCCAATTATAGCTATTCCAAAGGGACAATTCTTGTTCAACCCTTTGGAAGTCGTTCTTTTTTCAAATTACACACCAATAGACCCATAGGAACGAATAGGATCATAAACCTACAACCCAGTTGTTCTTCAACAACCAATAGACCCATGTTGTTGTTGTTGCTGTTGCTGTTGCTGCTGGTGCTGTTGCTGTTGCTGCTGGTGCTGTTGCTGTTGCTGCTGGTGCTGTTGCTGCTGGTGCTGCTGCTGCTGCTGTTGTTTGTTGTTGTTGTTGTTGTTGTTGTTGTTTTCCATAGCTCAATTAGCTCAACTACCAAGCGCACATAGCGAGTCGTGAGTCACGTAGCTGCGGACCGAGGTCCCAGCAGCGATGGACGATATGATCCTATTGCTGTGTAGGTCTATGGGTTAAAATTGGATAGTACAACAACAACAACAGCAACAACAACTACTACTACTACAACTACTACTACTACTACAACTACTACAACTACTACAACTACTACAACTACTACAACTACTACAACTACTACAACTGCTACAACTACTACAACTACTACAACTACTACAACTACTACAACTACTACAACTACTACAACTACTACAACTACAACATACAACATAAAACATACAACAACAACAACTACAACAACAACAACTACTACTACAACAACAACAACTACTACTACTACAACTACTACAACTACTACAACTACTACAACTACTACAACTACAACATACAACATAAAACATACAACATACAACTACAACTACAACAACAACTACTACTACTACTACAACTACTACAACTACTACAACTACTACAACTACAACTACAACATACAACATAAAACATACAACATACAACTACAACAACAACAACTACTACTACTACTACTACAACAACTACTACTACTACTACTACTACAACTACTACAACTACTACAACTACTACAACTACAACATACAACATTGAACATACAACATACAACATAAAACATACAATCACAACTACAACAACAACAACAACAACAACAACAGGTGCTTCACTGCATCCAAGAGGGGAAAACTAGGTTTCATTCGGATGTTCATCCTAGCAAAATGTGGGGAGGATAGAACAAGTGCAACCTGCTTACTTTTTTCATCGCATGAAATGGGTTGTATGTTATTTCATGGCGATATTCACCAACAACAATTGGCTCAGCCCATCATCAAAATCAGTTTTCGTCATTAGGCATCAGTATTTGATGTGATGCAAAGAAAAAAACATTGAAACTACGGACAGTCTGCCTTTCTGCTGGGAGATGGTTCAACTATTGCATCGGGATCCGGAGGACGATCGTTTTTGTTCCCGTTTAGAATCTTGTCATCAACATCATCCTCAGCCGTGGATCAAACAAGTCCTCATTTGGCACGACCTGGTGGATCGGATTTCAAAACTGAATAAATTAAGATGATGTTAAAGCAAACCAGCTGATCCGCAATCCGGCATGTGATTCATCATATGAAACCGGTCAGGACTCTAAAGGGAGAGGGTTGCAGCAGCTGGTCAAGAGGAAAAACTGTTGTCCTGGCGTTGTATCAACCTGTTCCTAAACATCTTGTAATCATCCTCTGCATGCAGTCAATTCAAACATACAAAATACGTACTGAAAACTCAAAACCACCAAGCAGTTTTGTATTTTGCTCATAATATGAGCAAAATACAAATATCCACATCGCCGGCGGAAAAGCCTCATGGCTTTGGCCAGTTCCGCCGCTCCAAGCAAAAGTTTCGTTTCAGCTGGGTGCGTCTGAAAATCGAGTATACATGGGTATCGTATACTCTCAACTTGCCATTTCAAGATATTTCAAGGGAAATTACTGATTGACTCATGGTCAATCTTTGATAGTCCGCTTGTTTGCTGGTTATGGTTATATTCCATTTATAGCCAGAAACTCAAGGATTAAACTACCCATCCACTTTGTTTCAGCCACAGCTGATTTGGCAGTGGGTCAAAACCTTGTACCCCTGGTGAACATAAAAATAGCTGGTAAATGGATGTTCATCCCTCTAAAAATTGTATTAATAGGTATTGATTCATAGCCATTTTCAGACAGCCATCCCAGACGCTTCCCACTGAGAAGTCGAAGCCACCCAGAGTGTGAAAGTCGGAGGGTCCCTTGGGGATCTCCCTCCACTGGCCAACCATTGCGCCCCATGTCATATGTGTGGTCAATAGATGGAGTTCTTGTTAAATGGACCCATATTAAGGGATGGTCATGCTCCCATAGAAATTGCGGTTAATAATTAATATGGTTTAATGATGTTTAATATTTCCATCATGGTTGGATTCCCATAATGGAATGGATGACACTACCCCATATACCATGTTTTGACCATGGCTCTTAAACACATACGCCTTGAAAGATATGCTACACAGCTGTCTGATAAGATGTTGAAACATGACCACAAACATGGATATCTAATCTTGCAGCCGATTTTTTTCCCGGGTGGTTTCCATGCAAACAATCATTTCCTGGTGAGTCTAGCACAAATAAACACACACACAAACATTATTGTCAGTTGGTGGACTCCTTATTTTCTTTGGAGAAAAACATATGTTTCTTTTATATCCTGTTATCAAGTCTAAATTCATTGCAGCATCCATATCCCGGCTCTAGGTTCGCACATGGCTGGAGGGGGCTTCATCTAGACAATTTTATCTAGACATCCGAAGGTCGATAAAAGCTATCAACAAGCTACAGGATCCATTAGCATGGAACGTGGTTTAGTTTGGATGTTATCTTAAATCGATTTGTCATTATTTCTCGATGCTTTTCAGGTGTACATCAAACAATCAACCCATTCTGAACACAGGATTAAATCCAAAGGTTTCATGGGTACCCTCTGGTAAACTAACATAACTATGGGCAATCACCATTTTTAATGGGAAAACTCACTATAAATGGCCATTTTCAATAGCTATGTTAAATTTCAAGTCCTGCTTCTTAAAAGGACCAGCATTCCATGCACGGAAAAGGACCCGCGCCGTGACTCCGGAGCGTTGGTGCTCTGAAAAGCTCGGCCGCGCTTCATTTTTTGGTGCTCTGAAAAACATCATGTTGGTGTTTTTGGGTCATTTAAACCTCAGATTTTTGGTGTTTTTTTGGTGCTTTTGTTTTCGAATTATCCCCACCACTATTGATTTTGTGATGGGTAATTTAAACTTCTGATTATGTATGGAGAAAACACCCCGTTCAAAAACCATGTGTCAGTCGGGAGCATCGACACAGGTAGATTTGAAAAAACACTATACATTCACACCACGAACCAAATTACTGTAAATTGCCGTACATTCACATTGACAAGTCGACTTTCCATGTACCTACAAAATGAGTATATAAAACTTCCCAACTTCTACAGGTATATTGTATATATATATATGTATAATTAAATGATATATATATATATAAATATTACTATATATATATATTATGAGTAGCGGACAAAATTATATGTTAAATCTAATGCCATGCGCAAATTAGGATCGTCCCCTATCAGTTGTGAGGATTTCAGTATTCCTGGAGGCATTACAAATCGGGTATCGGTATATCAACCTCCGAAAGGCCAAGGCGAAGCACGACTAAATTACTGTAGTATTACAATAATTTTGTCGGTTACTCATATATATATGTTTCCCCATAGTTTCCTTACAAAATGATCAATGGATATCAATGGTGGATGTTCCACCTTAGCTGGATGGCGCATGAACATCCCAAACTTTGGGATTGCTGTACTCCCCATGGGATTTATTTCGGGATCCATGAAATGAACAATTAGCGTGTCTTGAGTCTTGAGCTATCCTTTTACTCATCTCCTGTTCATGTGGAAAACATAAACTAACCAACAAGAGAATGATGTGTCCAGAGATGGGAGTTCAGTACTAGCACTAGCAAACAAACTTAATTTTGACATGTTTTGGCACATGCCCATGTACTATAAGTAGCCAAATGTTGTGAAAAAGGATGCAACCAAAATCACTATCATGCGTGTGTCCAATTTGGAGGAACAAAACAAGTAATGTGGTTAAAACAACAATCCACCATCCCCAGAATCAGCACAAATGGGTGCTATAAACCATTCCCATATTATTGTTTTAACATGTTTTAACAACATTAATCCGAAAGGTCCTCACTGGGGAAATCGAATTAGTAGAACTGTGGAAATCTATCAACATCAACCACTGGGGACCTCCATGAGCCAACAGGGATACAAAGTGGATGGTTTCAAAATCCTGCACCAGTTGATCGGCTTTCCACCATCCAAGGTGCTGCAAGATTGAGTTTCCATCCACCGGATTTGTTCAGGCCTTCAGGCCTTGTCCCGTGCAACGCGCAGCCAAGGGGATGGTTACCAATTCGACTCCGGGAGCCACGATGTCTCAAGCTGTATCACTGGAACAGTGTCAAGGGAGTGGACATCGGAACTGGATGACACGTACCCTCTGGTGTCATAGCTGACATTGCTATGGGGGGCCTCAATGAACATCAACAGCTTTATAAGTTTCTATATGTTTCCATAGGTAAATCATCCATACATGGGCATTCCCGGTAAACCTTGAATTTCACAGGACCAATGACCAAGGCGACCAAGGTCAAACACATTGAATTGCCTTTGAATTGGACAAACTCTTGACATTGCGAAAAGAGCTTGCACTTCGCCCCAGGGAAAGATATGGCAACAGCTGAAGCAACATGGTTCTCTTGAGTCATGGGGGATCCCCAAGAAAAACATTGGTTTTTCAATACTTCAATGGTCATGCATGATGTCTGGACGATTTCAGGTACCACCATGACTTAGGAAATGTCCAAATTGATACAACTAAGTCCATTTATGTCCATTCCGTGGCAAACGGCCAGCAATGATATAAAAAACTGTACGGTTTGTTGCGTTGCGATGGGTCAAGACAACATCACACTCTGGACCTGCAAATTCTGCAAGCACACGCATGAACAAACGGATGCTTGTTCAAACACACCTTCTCTAACCTAAAATGTTTGAAACATTTGAACAAATGCTGAGGAGTTTGACGGACGCGTACATACAAACAGTGATTGGTACAACCTGAGCCCAAACTCAAACGGGTTGTGACTCTTTGCTTTCCATGGAACAAATTTGTCAAGATATATGCTGGATCAGACTCGATCCTCGTTGAAATTCTTTGCAATCGCTTCTGTGGCCAGCACTTAAAACTCAAAAAGGCCCACCAAATCATGCAAGTCACACTTAGTACATACCTGACATACCAAATTCTACCTATAGTAACGCCAAACATGGAAAAACACAAACCTACTAAAATTATTTTCTTCGAGATATCACCACCCTGATCCATTATTGTGACATAGTTTCTGACATACCATCTGGAAAGTCATTATTTGTGGCATATACTTTGACATTCTTTCTGGTATTCTATCTGGCATCTATTCTGACACACCTTCTCGCATATATTCTGACATTCTTTCTGGCATTATATGTGGCAACTCTTCTGACATTCTTTCTCGCATTCTATCTGATACTCTGATACTGATATATCTTCGGACATTCTTTGTGGTCGAGGTCCGGCTGGGATCACTTTCGTCCAGCGGTTGCTGTTCGGGTCCGGCGGGGACCATTGCAATCTAGCGCTTGCAATTGAGGTCCGGCGGGGACCAGTCTGATCCTGGGCTTGCTGTTCGGGTCCGGCGGGGGCCACTGCGATCTAGCGCTTGCAATTGAGGTTCGGCGGGGACCATTGTGATCCCGGGCTTGCTGTTCGGGTCCGGCGAGGACCACTGCGATCACGAGCTTGGAGTTGAGGCCCGGCAGGGACCAGTCTGATCCGGAGCTTGCAGTTGAAGTGGCGGAGGAGGAGGAGGAGGAAGAGGCGGGCGGGACAGCTGACATATATAAAATCTAACAACCCTCACCTGACAGGTAGGGAATAATGGCAAATTGCGTAATTCTACAGTATCTTTTTGGCGGGCAAAACCCGCTATACTCAAAATGCATGCGTTCTGCCGATAGTCCCAGAGGTGATGTGTGCTTTTTATCTCCGCACATCGCGAATGCCCGAAGGTCAGCACTGTGTGAAAGGAACTGAACCTGAAAAATCAAGGCCCACAGAACTTGCAAATGTTTTGTGTAATGAATCCCCTCAATACGATATAGAACAATTATTGCCACTATTTTAGCCTCGGATTTCACTGTTTGATCTTTTTGGGTATACTTGAATTTACCTTGGCTACTTGGAAATCATCCCAGTTGTCACCAAATTTTCATCAACGAACATGCCACAATGTGAAGACAGTAGATTCCCCCTATTACTGTGATGATCTGTGGTTTCACTAAGGATGGAGACTGAACTATTCTGATGGATCCACATATTTGGATACAGGATGTGTCTGGAAATCAGAGATTTAGCCATAAAGTCTAAAGACTTGCATTTTTTCATCCAGGGGAAATTATAAACCAGAGAACTTGGGGGCACCCTCCTTTCAGACGCACAAATGTGTATCTATAGACTGACAGCTATAGGTCAAGTCATTGAGCAGCCATATATAAATTCTTCGATGCAAAAAATCCATGTGAATCCTAAAAAAGTGGTCTAAAATATGCTTACATTTTGACCCATCCCCATATAAATAAGACTCTTAGAAACTTATCGACATTCTGGAGAATCACTAGGAGGTAGTGGGGAACCTGCCCGGGCTGACTCTATAAAATTTTATTAAATTTTCATCTCTCACAATCTTGGCTGTGGGTCAATTTGTTTGAACCACCAAGATTGGCTGGTTCTATACCAGATTGGATAAGAACCCCAGTTGAGAAATTGAACTGTTTTGAAAGGGATGTGACAGTCGGACAGTGTGACTAGTGACCAGTGACCAGTGATCCATTTTCAAAATGTCCAAACTTTGCCCGTTGCAGTCTTTTTGGGTTTGCAGCAGCACCTGCCCCTTGCCACCTCCATCTCCTACAAGTAGAGTTCGGTGTACTCATTCCTCAGTGTGAGCAGGAGTAAATAATTAAGGGATGGGATGTAACATCTAAAGTGGGGGGAAAACTGGCATATTTCATTCATTTATGTTTTTTTTGGCATAATCAATAACCAAAAATTGAGGGAATGGATGCGCATCAGATTCTTCAAGGGATTCACCCAGTGGATCTCCAAAACCCTGTGGCCATTTGGACTTCCAGCTATGGGCCAAGAGTCTCCGCCTCCACACTCTTTAACCTGATGCTCAAGTCACATGGGTCAGGGTCCCACAAAGAACAACGGAACTTGCGATGTGTCATGGAGTTTCTACAAATCAAATGTTCAACGTTTGCATTTTTTTGTTTTTAATAGAATTTAATTGTCATCGCGAAGCATTGAACGGGAGATGACACGTGCATTAAAACTAGAAGAAACTGCCCATCGGTGAAAATTTATGGTGAGGTTGGGGAGGTGACCAATTTTGAAAGTGGAAGGATATAGTGTATATTAAATATATGTCTAATATATACATATATATATATATATATATGTGCATGTATGTATAAAATACTGCAATATAATAAATCACGTGTATATACCAGATCCCCGACCCCAACTGGTTCAGGAGTAGGGGGGTGGATCCTATTTTTTTTCAAATGTATGAACATCAGGGGGGGGTTGCCCCCCTCACTTTTTGCCAAAAATGTATGGGAACTAGGGGGGGAACCCCTCAAAATGAGGCATGTATGAGTGCCAGATGCGGGAAATGTATTATTGTTAGGGGTATTGAACCTGAAAATGTATGCTTTGTGGGGGGCACAACTGACAAGAGCCAATGGATATATACATATTTTTTTCTAAATGTATGCAAACATGGGGGGTTCTGCACCTCAATCCAGTTGATCTTTTTTTCCTGGGAAACCTACTGAAACCCGTGAATACCAGAAGATCACCTGGGAATACCTGGAGTCACCTAAAAATATTCTGGGCTGAAGACCCCATTCGCTTACGCTTTTTTGGATTTTTTGGGAACGAACGCATGGCTGAAATGTATGCATTGCAGGGGGTACCAACGACTACCTTAGCAAGATGTAAGAAATCAATTTTCCAAAAATAATGTGCTTTTCGTCTACCCAACCCCCCTAAAATACTGTTTCAAAGAAGGGTACTCCCCAGGAAAAAATTGCACATTACCGGGGATCCTGGAAAAACCGAACCCGTAAAATGTATTAAACCAACCCCCAGAATAAAAGATCCTGGGGTGGTTGGATATCCCGACCCATTTAGTTCGGAACCTTAAAAATTAAAGGGTGCCTAATGGTTACCCCCCTTAAGGGGTGCCTAATTGAGACCCGTTTGTACATCCTGGTATATATATATATATAGATCGATATGTCCGCGCCCGAGAAACATGTCTCTGACCTTCACGGGTTTCACGGGATTCTCCAAGATCTCAGCGGCCTGGCGAAGCGAAGCGACGCGAAGCGAACTGGAACCACCGTGGATCCCATGGGACTCTGGCCTCGACCCAGCCGTTGGCGCGGGCCAAGTCAATGGCCAAGCGACCCTTAGAGGTGCGTTGCGCGGCGTCGACTCCTGGACGTGGGCTGTGGGGTCTCTCAGATATAAGCTGTTTTTATATCTATAATATATATATATAATATATATATATATTTTTATCTTACTATATCTAGACTATATACCATAATATACCATAAACCCGATACAGTAAGAAAACAACTTACCTACTGTAACTGGGGGACACCTTGTGGAAGAGTTTTGTTTTTTACTCAAGATCCTGAGATTTACCTCCAAAAAAACTGCGAACATTTGTTAAAATCTTAAAACAACGAAGACTGTGACTATGATTTACCGATTAGAGACAACTGCTATTTTCCATATAGGTATGTAGCACATTACCGAAGGGAATGATATATCCCCTGTGGATCCTAATACTTCCTGACAAGGCACTTAAACCCCAAATCATAAGCTTATACTCCTTAGAATGTACTCATTGTATCCCAATATATCACTATTAAATGCCATGAAATCATAATTTGTTGTTTGTTATATCCCATTGAACTAGCATGTTGTGGTGGCGAACTCCCCCATGTTTGCTGAATACAAGTGCTCCCAGCGGCGATCCCTCCTGCATCTAAGAGAAGTCGCAGGATCTTGCCTGGGACCAGGAATGGTCATGAATTTCATGGCGTTCCGACTAAGTGAGGTTTCCTTTAGTAACCAGAGATGGGGAGTGAACCAAGAAACACGTAGATTGCAATGGGGATTCAAGCAACATGGTGTGAAACTCTTGAATCTGGAGTCTTCAACTTGATTCAACAACCGAAAATAGGGAGACACGCTCCAATTCGGATTTTGTGTTGTGCCAATATCATCACAAGTCCCCCGCCTCAATGATAGTAATTGTGGGCGAAAATTATCCTGTCTGGGAAATCAAAATCAAAACCTATCACTTTTGGTGGTTCCATAGCAATGATTACTTTCTGTACATGTATAGGTAGAGATAGCTATATTTGCATAGCTATAAAACATAAGATATGTGTCAATGTAATATGGTAAATCAGAAAGCACAATAATAAACCTGCCATTTGGGAATACGTACCACCCATCTATGGTAATATCGGGATGGTTTATTTATGTCACTAGGTTTACCGCATTATGTACTGTATTATTGTCAATAAGCACATAAACACATGTGGTTGTATAAAAAAAAAACGTATCTTTTCAAATGACCCAAAATCACGTTATTATCGTTTGTTTACTCTTATCGTTTTCTCAGGTGGTGAGCTCCCTGTACACAAGAAGTGTGAACTTACCGGGATTTCATGGGTGTGTAAGAATCTTTGGTGGAAGATCAAAAAATGTTATCCTGTGGAATCTTCTATATGGATCATGATCATGAAGCATCTCAGCACTTGACTAGCTTTGTGCAACTCCTTTTCTGTGAGATTAGGGCAAGGAGTCCGTGCTTGAGCTAGAGCTGGAAGAGGAACTTGACGACGTGTCCTCCCTGGAGCCGCAAACGTTTATGCTCAACGCCAGTGTTTTGTGCAATTTCCTGACACCCGAGAACTCTCCTTGCACAAGTAGCATACCAGAGTTTTGACCGTGCCTCATAATATGTATATGTATGAGCATCGGTATCGTGTTTTTTACTCTTATCGTTTTCTGGGCCGGCAACGCATTGGCAATGTTAAGGTGCAAGCCAAGCTAACATGAAATGCCTGGGGTTACTATACTATCCCACATTGACATAAATATTGAGGTTTCTAAAAAAGGAGGATCCCCAAGTCACCATGGGTTTCTATACTAAGTCATGGTCAAATGACTTGGATGACTTTGGGGTACTCCCAGTCTAAGAAACCTCCAATAAATCCCATTAATTTCCCAATAACTTCCCATTAATTTCCCGATGAAATCCCATGAATTTCCCATGAATTCCATGAATTTCCCATGAATTCCATGAATTTCCCATGATTTTCCCATGAAATCCCATGAATTTGCCATTTAAAAACTATTGATTTCCCATGAAATCCCAGATCGCGACAAGTCTCCCATGTTTTTTTTCTCACCCAGCCACTATCGCCCTTGGCAGCTGCGACGTGGATCGGATACATCAGCTCTTCGCTTCCTGGAACGGAGCCGGCAACCGATAATAAACCACCCATACGGATTGATGCTTTATAGCACCCTTTTTTGGTAATTTCGGAGATTGTTGTTTATTCCTTTACCAGCATTTTACATATATAATTATATAGAATATGATACTAATATATATATATATATATCTATAATATAACACTATCATAATATTGCTCTACATCATACTGCACTTAGGTGCGAATCCATACTATGCACAAATGGATGTATGAGTGTGATACATGGTGTATAGATTTCTTAATTCAAGTTGCAACTAGATATTCAAACTATAATTCAGAATTCGATGACTCCGAGCTTGTTGCCAAATGCCTTTGCCACTACACAGCCGACACAGCAAATCCTACTGTACTTGTTCTCCAGTCCAAAATGGCATCTTGAAATTCAATCATGATAGTGTCTTCGAGAACCCATAGATCAATTAGAATGTCTTGTTGGCGCTGCTAATCTTCAAACATGGACAAGCAACAAATGCCAATTTCAAACCACTGACCAGCAAAGGTCAATAGCTCAAAAGAAAACATCGCGGTTCGCGGGCCTTTCACCAAATACAAAGTTGAACACAACACTGGAACAGACCGTGAAGAAATACGGTTCTTTGGTCGGCGCTTAAATGTTGCTCAACGTCCCAGAGAACTCGCAATGTATAAAAACCCATGGGCCGTGGCCATTGATGCGCCAGTGTTACGCATGGAGTGATTCGACCACACCTCTGAGGAAAGGCAAACATTTCCTTGGTGCCGATCTTGGGGAGACTCATTTGACATGTCAAGAAATCGGGGAGATCACTTGCGAAAAGGGGGGAAACAAAACATGGGCAGAATACACTTGATTTGATATACAATTCAATTCTTTAAGAGAATTTACGGTACCCACAGTGTCACAGAAACACCTAAAGAATTCCATTCCCATTTGATCTAACCAATAAGTCTGCCTTGACCAACAAACAATGGTTGCCAAATGAAACAGTGACGGTTCAGCTAAACAAGTGGAGATTCGCACAAGAAAAACAACATTGATGGTCAAGCCACAGCAATGAAAGGAACACAGATCCCTTGCAATTGTTGCTTCATGAGGTTGTTTGTGATCCAGATTCAGACATTATACTATTTATCCACACAATATATAATATTCACAATGATGGATACCGATCATGATGCCAATCATGTATCATTTCCCCGCATCCCTCACCCAAAAGTGGCTTTCTGAAAACAGGGTTAGCCCATTTCTGCCGTGCCGACGAGTTGGATGCCCAAGGGTCTGCTTGGTCACTCTTGGCTCAAAGGCATCTGGAAATCGATGAAGCGTCAAGAAGTCTTGAAGCCTCGGCGTAGCCGAAAACGACCTTGTCAGATCAGTGAACCAAGTACATCTCTAATGTGATATAAAGTCTATACGTTATATGTATATACATATATATATATATGTATATATGTATATGTATATATATATATATGTATATATATATGTAAATATATATGTATATAAATGTATGTATGTATATATATATATATCAAAAAGTTTGAATCTACCGGTTGACTTGGCTGGCTGTCCAATGAAATTGCCTTTACCAATTTACCTGGTGATATCCTGATAATGTGAAATATACCAAGTCAAGTGCTAAATCTCTTAAAATCCCTGATGGTTTCAACGTTTAAACATATGCGTTTTGCTGGTCTAACTCCTTTCGAGCGGAGGGGCTGCTGTTCTCGCTTCTTCCGGAGTTTTTCCCTCCGGCGCGAGGAGCGCTCCGAGGAGCTTCGCTGCACCTGCAAAGAGCGGTGGAACCGATGGTTCCAGGCACTGGAGCGGTTTTTTGTGGCAACAAAAACATGGTTAAACCCAAAGTCTTGTCAAACTGTGAAACAGTAAAAATGGAAAATCCACATTAATATCACCGTTTATGTGTTTTGAAGGCAGAAAAAAAGTCGCCACGTACAAAACATGAATATCCTCAAGAATCCATCGCAGTCCATCAACAATACGATTGATCATCTGCTGAAGCTCCACCTGGCTCCCCATCGCTCCCTTCACCTGCCTTTCTATTGCTGGCAAACTCATCCTAAGAGAATCTGGGAGAACCGTGCGATCCCCCGAGCCCCCCCGGTCGTACCTACCATGTGGGGCCAGTCATGAGTTGTTGAATGTTCACCTATCGAACTAGAGGCATTTTCCGACCATAAACCCCAGTTGTCCGGTTGTAACAGGCCAACTTACCTTGTGAACTATTTAAGTGTAGACATAATATGAATTTTCCTAATCTCCTGATGACCCTGGGGTAAACTGACACAAATGTGGAACACCAATGGTTTCCTGTGTACATTCATGGTGGATTGTCATGGATTGTCCACATCGATGTTAGTTTACATAAGGTTATACACTTCAGCAAATTAACATATAGCCGTGGACAATGGCCCCACTTATAAATGCTTTACCTGTTCGACATGGTCATTTTCCATAGCAACTGTCAGTTTACCAGAGGGAAAATCCAAGTAGATTCCCATATTCCCATTCTATTTCCATTCCCAGTAAAATCAGAGGCGAAAAACTTCCGTGGTATACCCATCGCTATGCCACGCATCGGTGGAGGTGGAGGAGGATTCAAGCTCCTGCACCAAGCTGAGGCTATGTGCTTCCTTCGCCATGTTTTTTTGCAGTCCTGGATTGGTGCACAGAGGGATGGTCGATCAAGGTGCTGCTGTATCAGTGTATCATGTACCAGTGTATCATATATCATACCGAATACATATGTACACATATCTATGTGTATATATAAACATATCTATATGTATATGATATATATATAATATGTATATAATACATACGTACAATATATATATATATTTATAATATACATATGTACATATACATACATACATACATATATATATACATATATATATATATACATATATATATATATATCTACACATACATATATACATATATACATATATACATATATACATATATACATATATACATATATACATATATACATATATACATATATACATATGTACATATATACATATATACATATATACATATATACATATATACATATACACATAAATAGTTATATATATGCATATATATATATATGCATATACACATCATGCACGCACCTATCGATCTATCTGATATCCTAGTCCAATCTGATATCTGCAGTTTACCTTTCGGTTAATAAGTATGGATAGAATTATATTATACAAAACAAATAGTACGGTAACTACATTCAAATACACAGATTTATACGAACTGGTATTTTAGACTACCTCCTGGAAGGTTTTCCTTGGCCCGCCCGGCCATTTAAACATACGGAATCCAATTTGTTTACACATACATTACGTTTAAATATACGGATGGAACTGGTGTTTTATTATGTTTTATACTACCTCCGGGGCATCGCGGTCTCGCCCTCCCTCCATATATTTAAATGTCGCTGCCGTATAAACACCTTAATAAATATACAAAGGCTATTGTTATGATTTTAATCCTATATAGATTGTGTATTATGTGTATATATATAACCACACTTAGTTGTTGGTGAGAAAAACATCCCAAAAGCACTAAAATACATTCTATACATTAAGCAACTGGTCAAATAGGATCATATGGGATCATCATCCCTTTTTAGGAATGGAAACTAACATGCTACCAAACTTGATATTTCCCGTGATGTTCACTCCATTGGTGCTTTTCAAGATATTCTGCTGGTGCCACAATTCTGCAAATTCCGGGTATTTTTTTCAAAACCGAACTGCTTCGAGAAATTCCCCTGATTTGGAGTATTCAATAAACACACCATCAGCTATCAGCCTCAGACTTCAGTCAGGTGTTTGGTCCGATTTCCACTCCGAATTGGATTGGGAACAACATCAGCTTCTTAAAACCCCCATCAACCAAAAGAAAAGCAAGAAAAGCAGATCGAGAAACCCCCATGTTCTATTAGTATCCATTAGTGGTTCCATGAGTGGTTTCAGATTGGTGTCAGAGTATATGTTGCCAGATGTTGTTCACTGTTATATCTATAAATTCACAATTGTTCATTATGCCATTGTATTCTTCCAGTGTATTTTTTTGTGTATCATTCCATGTTTTCCCCATGCACTCCATATTATTCCCATTACTACAGTTATGCCTAAAGTAATAATGCATGTCAAGTGAATCATACCCATGTTAGCATGTTAGCATTGATGACCCATGTAATGTGAGTAAAACAATGCCGTTTGCACCATCCCCCAGCCATCAGCATTGAAATATAGGTATAAACTTATGATTCCCTCAAAAATGGGTGGTAAAAATAAGGCATTGTTTTACCCAGTCATGGTGTTGTCCCCCACAGTCGCGTCAATCCACCTCAATGCCTCGCGATCCCGCGATCTTGCCGGCTTCGAGCCAAACTCGCGAGAAAATGTGGTACCCATGACGGATCCGGCTGGTGCTGGTATATTAATGCTAACATGACTGGGGTATATTGATGGGATCCATGTGACACCATATATAGCAGCACCATGGATCCTATGTGGTATATAATAAGCTTACCACTTGGGCATGGTTTTTACATGTTTTTTTTATCAACCATTTGGACCATTTGTCATGATTTTGGGGATGGTTGATTATTCTGTTTACCACATTACTAAGATATGCGAAGAACAACAGAATTGTAATTGATGTTACTTAGAAATACTTCAGAATGTATGTCCAAGCAACAACAATATATAAAAACAAATAAGCATGTATAAGAATGTACAATTATAGTACCCATAGGATCCATGTATGCTATATATGGTGTCACATGGATCCCATCAATATACCCCAGTCATGTTAGCATATTTACCAGCACCATGGATCCTATGGGGTATGATAATGAATATTATTGTACATTCTTATACATTTTTATACATTCTTATACATTCTTATTGTCTTATACATTCTTATTGTACATACAATTCTTATCCCATTATTTTTCATATTGTATGTACTTTCTGTCAGTATGAAAAAGCCCGTGGGATCGACGCTCAGCGTTCCGCTGAGCCTTGACCCAATTTCTGGCATTTTTTTTCGGGGGTCAAGCACATGGCCACTAGCACGATCGCCATCTTCGAAAAAACTGGAGGGGTATATTATATATATATATTATATATATATATTGATTAAATATTATATTGTATATACAATTAAAAATGGTAGATAATATATAATTAATTATATATTTATAATTATAGTACACAAACTGATAAATAATTGTAATCATTTCTACTATAACTGATCAATATACCCTCTGGTATATTAACATAGACCTTGAACATAACCAACTTTTAGTGGAAACATGTATCTTTCAATCCCTATTTGGCAGGGTCTATGTTAATTTGATTATAAAAATATTCTTATAATAATTCAATAAGATAGTAATGCTAGATAGGGTAATTACTATCAGCATAACTATTATTAACTTACTACAGGGTAACTGGTTGGTGGTTTCAACCATCTTGAAAAATATGAGTTCGTCAATGGGAAGGATTATCCCATATGAAATGGACAATAAAATTCATGTTTGAAACCACCAACCAGTGTTTATACATGTTTCAACCCCTCTGAAAAATATGAGTCAGTTGGGATGATGAAATTCCCAATATATGGAAACATAAAAACATATTCCCAACCACCAATCAAATATAGTTATAACATTCACTGCAGGTTAATTCACTGGTCCCCGAAGGCCACTCTTGGGATAGGCGACTTCAGCGCTTCGATCACGATGACTGCACGCTTGAGCTTGGCTCCTGGGGACCCAATCATTTCTAGTGGTTCAAGGGCCCAAGGGGGAAGAAAGGGTGAAGATTGGGGAGTCCACTCAGATTATGGTTAACTGATTTAACATTAGTGAAATGGAGATTTTTAGGATATGGAATAATGAGCATATCCCTTAATTCTCCCATTGACTCTTATTATATCCGCATATCATATTCCTGATTCATTTCCCAAAATTTGATAGCGATCATCACCATATGTTCTCCATTAATGTGTTGGTTTTTGGCGGCATGCCCATTTTCAGACACACCATGAGGACCCCCGAGTTACTGCAATCCTGTTCGGAGGAACTGACTTCTGGTCCGCGGTTACTACCCTATTTGCATCAGATCCATATTTTGATAATTTATACCACCCATGTACCACAAGATTGGGGATGCTTTACTATTGCTTTCTAACTACCTACCTGCCTACCTGCCTACTTGCCTCCTAATACCTACCTAATACCTACCTACCTGATAGTTCTATCTATCCATCTATCTATCTATGTATTTGTCTGTCTGTCTGTCTGTCTATCTATCCTATCTAATCTAATCTAATCTAATCTAATCTGATCTAATCTGATCTGATCTGATCTCATCTCATCTATCTATCTATCTATCGATCTATCTATCTATCTATCTATGAATCTATCTATCTATCCAGTCTAATCTAATCTATTCTAATATCTCTATATCTCTATCTCTCTATCTCTCTATATTTCTCTCTCTATCTATCTATCTATCTATCTATCTATCTATCTATCTATCTCTCTATATTTCTCTCTCTATCTATCTATCTATCTATTTATCTATCTATCTATCTATCTATCTATCTATCTATCTATGAATCTATCTACCTATCTATCTATCTATTTATCTATCTATCTATCTATTTATCTATCTATCTGTCTATCTATCTCTCTCTCTCTATATATATATATATATATCCATTTATCTATCTATCTATCTAATCTATCTAATCTATCTAATCCAACGAATCTATCTAATATATCTAATCTATCTAATCTATCTAATCTATCTAATCTATCTAATCTATCTAATCAATCTAATCTATCTAATCTATCTAATCTATCTATCTATCTTTCTATCCATCCATCCATCTATCTATCTATCGCTCTATCCATCCATCCATCTATCCATCTATCCATCTATCTATCCATCCATCCATCTCCCCTCGCTCTACTGTATATGCATTTGTATACTACATGCATATACAAAAAAAACTACATGCATGTACAAAATGGCTTAATTGAACACCCCTTTCACATATTGTTTGATAACTAGCCATCATCACCAGCCACGCCACGCCACTTTTCCAAGTTGCTCAACTCTTCGCACTCGCTGCAGCTGCGCCCACGGACAGCAACTGAAGCAGCGCCCGCCTTCTCTGGCCGCCTCGGAGTGTAACAGAAAGGCACCAGCCCAAAAAATAGACGAGTAGAATCCTACTAAAACAGTAGTTTGTTGTTATGTTTCTCTCTCTTTTTGTTTGGTTATGAATCAACATTGTAGAGTATGAATTGTTGATGATTGCATTGAAAATAGATACGACAATTGGAACACAACATGTCAAACACAATCACAATGAACCTGTAAGACTCACAACATGTTGATAGCGAAAACGGTATATGTTAATCATGATAAAACGGTTGTAGCACATTATCAACCAATCCGACATCGTCGTCATGAGAACATCAGCGACATCATCGCCAAGAAACTCCGCCAGGTCCGCCATTGCCACAGCCAGCGACGATCAGGTCCACAGGTCACCCGATGAGGTCGGAGGGAGAGGATTCCATGTTTCTCATGCCAAATGTGCCACTCTTTTGTTGGTATTTGGAAGCAAAGTGATGCGTTGATCTTATGTACCCTCTGGTAATTTAACATAGCTATTGAAAATGGCAATTTTTAATGGGAAAATCCACTATTAATGGTCATTTTCCATAGCTACGTTAAATTACCAGAGGGTAGTTACCTCACAACTTGTTTAAGGACCCAGCAAATCAGCTCGGAGATGGAGAATTTGGGTACCCAACAAGTAGATGTCTGCCAGTTACATGATCAACACTGGTCACCGGTCCCACCCTGAAATTCTGACTATGGCTGAGCCGCAAATGGCTCCATGGCTGACCAGAGACCATTGGGCCATGGCAATTAGCAAAGCACAGCCATCCACACAGCGGCCTTGGCTTTTTCTTCGGCCTTGGCGATGGGGATTTGCCAAGGCCAAAGGCATCGCCAACATGGCTTCAAGTCCCTTCCAATTGGACCCACACTTACATATTTATCATATACAACGCAGTGTCTCAGTGTGCTCCGGAGCAGCTACCACAATGCAGTCACCATGGGTGTCAGTACAACATTTGGATTTCGCCAAGAAAAGTTCGTGGCGGCCAAGTGCAGCGCCAAAAAAATAGTACCCTCAAGTTCCCTCTCCACCCCTTGAACCATCTTGAACCCCCCCCTTAAAGAGTGGCCAATGTTTGCCACATAACTTGGACAAAGGGTCAAAACTGGTGGCCTGAGGATGAGAAGGCCACCTTTGAACCACATAATATGACCATACTCAGCATCCTTCCTGGGTTAAGTTCCCAAAGTCCTTGGTGAATCTTCTCATTTTTGCTGGTTCCATCAGCATGCGTCATGACGTTCCCCTCAACATGGCTAGATATTGAGAGGAATTTCCCCATCTTTTGGCAAACGAGTCATGTCCATTACTGGCGCAATCCCCTTTTTTTTGATGTTTCAATCATGCCAAATCCACATTTCTGGCTGAATCCAATTGTTCAACGCTCAAATCAATAGATTGGCTTTGTTGGGAGATTTTTAACCGGAAACTCACAGTGAGTTTCTCTGAAAATATGGTCCCTCAGAATCAAGTGGGCTCTCATCATGTCCCCAAATGGCCATAATTGGTGTATACCCATGTTTTTTTACCCTTCAAGTATGAAGCTTTCAACCATCCAATTCTGAGAGAACAGGTGGCCCTTGGGGCTTCAAACTCTTCCTCCTGAGTACATCTCATCCAGGCCTTGCCACTGCTGAGTTTGTCACGGTGTCACGGAGATGGTTCAGAGACAAAAAGTTTGGTAAACTGAGCAACTTGAAAAGATGGATAATCAATCATACAGAACACACATGTACACGTGCATATTATATACGTATATATATATATATACATAATATACACACACGTATCATACTTATTAGATGATGTATCTTATTATACTGTATATAACGTATATGTGTTTGTTTATTATTACTTACTCTTACTTATTGATGAATGTGATTATAAATAACCACCATTACACACTACATCTTACTACTACAGTAATTCTTAGGTCCCCTGCCTCCGTAATCTCCGCGTGGCTCATGGGGCGGCCCACAGCGCGCACCTGTAGTTTTTCACGAGGTTCTTGGGGCGAACAGGTTGATTTTCTATTGGTTATTAACTATAGTAATATATATATATATATATATGTGATGTGTAGTTACTAATACCTAGTTACTAATATATACTCATATATATACCAATGTAATAACCATGTAATAACCATGAACAATGAACCAATGTAATAAGTATGATAGATAGTAATAACCATAAACTATAATGATGTGCATACTTCATAGAAACTTTCATGTTCAATCACAAACTTGAAACTTATATGTTTTTTATAGAAAAGGTGATTGAACTTCAACAACACAGCGTGGTGGCTGAAGCCGACCGGGCCCACTCAGGCGACCGACTTCCGAAAAGGTCATGAAAAAAAAGGTCATGAAGGATTGCAACTTGGATGAAAAACATTGGCAGAAATTTATGTGAACAGCCCACCAAGGGAACTGGAATATGTATATATATATATATATATATGTATAATATAATTATATGTGTATAATATGTGTTTTTTTCTGCTGGGATCATACCCGAAAATCTCCAAGTAGACACAGAAGACTAAACCAAGTTGTCAACGCTTGATATGCAATTTGACAGCTCAGTTTCCTGCATATGGTCTTGTCGCAAAATGGGGGACACCCAAAACGCATCGATTCCGAAACACTATTTTACTGTGGAACATGATTACAAACCATGTGTCATTGCGTTACGCAATGCTCAAACATAGCTGAGTAGCTGTATCGGGTGATGAATCTGAGTATGTTATGATGTTGGGTACAGCACTGGGCATCGTGAAAGCGTAAATATTCTTTGTTCCCCGATCAAAGTGGATAATTGATGAAGAACATTTTCGGCATGATCCAATCTGCTCACATGGTCCAAATTCTGTGGCCATGTCCGAAACCGAGGGATGCCTCAATCTGCCATTTGCCCTACAAGAATAGCACCTTCTGGCCAACCTTTGCAAAGAGACCGTTGAAATACCTGTCATCTTCGAGAAAAAATGAAAAAAATGGAGAAAAACGCTCCGCTGGAAATAGGGTGCACTAGGGCGTCATTTTTTACAGTGGTGGATTGCTTGCCAAAACAAAACTCAATGACACCAAGAGGAGACCTATGGACACTGACTACAGAAAAAACAACCACGGACAGTTTGAGGATTCAAACTCTCAGTGCCCTGAAAGCGTCCGAATTTCTTTTCGAGTGTCACCCCATCACTTTATTTTAATTTACTATAATACAATCCACATTCAATTCTTGTTGGATGATGTAATAATGTAATACAAATTACACATATGTCATAATCTCCCGTCTTTTTTTTTCCGACTCGTGACTTCTGGACGCGCACTGCTCGATCTTGGCTTTGTTGCTGGTTTTTCTCTTCACGTACTCGACCTCGGATGTCAACAAACCATGATCACCCAGCTGTCGACTGGGATCATCAGTTCATAGCTCTGTCAAGTCAGGAACTGAACAATCCATATTCGCCACTGTTGGATTGAATCATCCCTTGTGAAAGTTTTATTGGGGAACATGTAAGTTTGACATTGTTTACTGACCATACTATAATTCACTGATACATTATCCGTCAGTCAACTATTTTCATATGTGAACATATGTGAACATAAATACTTATGGTCAAATTGGGGAACATAAGTTTCACGGTTTGATAAGTTTCAAGAGTTTCCATCCAGTTTCACCCCTCCACTCACCTTGAAGTGTACCATGATTAATTACCATGCCATGCCGAGGTCGGGACCAGCTCATCAACACCTCCCTGGGATTCCTGGCAGATTTTAGTGAGAAGTTAAGGGCCCTACATCAAGGCCAAATCCCACTAGATTGTGGTGGTTGAATGGGGATATCATGGGAATAGAATGGAGATACAATGGGAATATTGCATATCATACCATAGATCTATTGTAGTACCAGCAATATTTGGCTTGATGATTTTGAGGTGAATAGAACCAGTGTGAATCCCTGACTTGTCACCTGTGAACACAAAATAGGTCATTTTGATTGTGAGCCCCCAACAAAAACATCCCCAAACACTACGTGGATGGATTGACCAGACTGAGACATACTGAGATCCACACAAGTAGTTCAAAATGATGCAACGTCTCATGTTTGGAGTCTGAAGCAGTTTCAGGTACATACATCCATGCGTACCAGGCCTTTTTCTTTTTTTCCTTCTCTTCGTCACCTCACCATGCATTTCCACACGACTGTGGCCCACAAAGTCATGCTTGATCTTCAGAAGCATCTGATGTTTGGCCAGCAAGCTGGGAACGCATTGACAAAATCCCTTCATGTTACATAAGCCAAACAAGCATCATCAAACATCTATAAGATCTAGCTTACATATATAATTCATACTACCAATTGAAGAACAGTGTCATTATATCGAACCAGTCACAAAAGGGTGAAATTCTGAAGCCAGCAAGCGATGACTTGTTGACACATCTGTCATATGTCCCATCTTTTTTGGGGGGTCAATATACTGATATACTACATTACGTGTATACACGTACCTGATGATAATAAGAAGAAGAATAGTTGTGGTCTTCATAGTAATGAATAATAGATAATAATAGTGTATTAATACGGCCAAACACCTTGATTTGCCCGCGCTTATCGGCGGCCATCTTCGTATGTGCTGAAGACGTGGTAAAAATGGGAGTTTTTTGCATCATGGCTAACTTCATGTTCTATATCGGCACGCACAGCATAGGGACCTGTGCGAGTCTCTTACACATCATCATCATCATCATCATCATCATCATCATCATCATCAAACCCTTATTGAAGGTCTTCAATGGATGTAGAAGTTTAACGGGGGTGGGAGAATTAAACCCTTATTGAAGATCTTCAATGAATGTAGAAGTTTAACGGGGGTGGGAGAATTAAACCCTTATTGAAGATCTTCAATGAATGTAGAAGTTTAACGGGGGTGGGAGAATTAAACCCTTATTGAAGATCTTCAATGAATGTAGAAGTTTAACGGGGGTGGGAGAATTAAACCCTTATTGAAGATCTTCAATGAATGTAGAAGTTTAACGGGGGTGGGAGAATTAAACCCTTATTGAAGATCTTCAATGAATGTAGAAGTTTAACGGGGGTGGGAGAATTAAACCCTTATTGAAGATCTTCAATGAATGTAGAAGTTTAACGGGGGTGGGAAATTTATATTCCCTAAATACCCTTGTTGATCTTCCCAATTGAATGTAAAATCTAACGTTTAATATCCCCAAGTGTACAGCATAGAAGGGGTGTGGGCGAATCGGGGTGTTTGCGCGTATTAATACTATATAAAGTACAGTATACTATAAGCATTATAAAACATCACGTGTTTGAAGTGCTGCGTATTGCGCAAAGGTGATGTTTCAAACTGTTGTTGCACTGAGTTGCTCCCAACCAGGCTCCGCACTGTCAGAACTGCTCGAACTGCTGGACGTGTCAGCCCTTGGTGCGACCACCGGGTCACAGCACAACAGCTGACTGTGGCGACCCAAAATGCCAGCCAGCAATGCCAGCAATCCCAAATGTAACATGGGTCTGTCTGAAAATTGGCGGTCCCATTAGGCCCCAAATGTCAATAGTCAAGGGGAAAATCCTGATCATCAAAATAATGGTACCCAATTTTCAGACACACCCATTTGTGGAACTTGAACACCCATTGGGGTACATAACTTTGGAGCCATTTCCAGCTGTAAAGGACAGCAGTCCGATGGTCCAGAAAGATCGACCACAGAACTGGCAGGTGCTAGACATTTCCACAAACATCTATACATCATATTACATCATATATATTATATACATATACATATATATATGTATATATTATATGTATATATTATATATATATATATTATATATTATATTATATATATATGAGCCCATTTGGGAAATCATGGGAATCGTGGAAACCAAACATCCCACTCTTGGCTCCCCTGACCCCTCGTCACGATGCACCTGGAAACGGGGGAAACTGCTGGGGCCCTAAATAAGTACCAAACGCAAAAATGTGGTACTTAGAAAAAATGGGAAATAAATTAAACTCGTTATTTTTGTTGGGTGATTCTTACCAATGCCAATGTTTATGTTTTTGTTTGTTTATTTGTTTGTTTCCCTTCGTTCAGAAGCATCTGAGGCCTGTGATTCGGGTTGCAGGCTGAGACATGCCAAACAATAACAAAAAAATGATTGGTGAAACGGGTTGCTTGGAGGGTCTAAACCTGAGTTTGGTGTTTGTTGTCAGATTTTTTGGGGATTGGAGGATGTAAAATGTAACCTATTCACATGTTTGGGGGTTTGTGGGTTTGGGTGATGTAATGATGTAAAACATCAAACAAATCAATATTGCATCAAACATTTTGAAGACCTGGAACTATTACCAATAATTACTCACCACCAAGCAATGGTTTAAAACAAAAAAAATGTGGTATATTGTGGTTGCTGGTGGTTGAGCGACCCATTGTTTACGTCCAGTTTGCTCTGTACATGTTTTGTTCCATTGTATCCCTCTGACCCTTTACTGTGATCTCCATTTTCCAACAAAAAACACGTCTCAACGAGAACCAAACCTTTACGTTATTTTCACAACAGTTTGCCAAAATGCCTTTACATTTTTTTTTTACATCGGTACATTTGGTTGTTTTTGTCCGCATCTACCGTTTTGAAACTCTGAACGGACATCAACAACAGCAAAATCAATCATTCGTTCATCCAACATGTTCATATTCCACAAAAACCAACGGCACACCGCAAATAAAATATTAAAGTTCCAACATGGTAAAACTGCACGTTTCTGGGTTCCATGTTAGTTTTCCATTTTTTTCACGAGACATCACGAGACCAATTCCTCTCTTCAAAACACCGTTGTGTGTCCGAAACGACGACACCTTGCCCGAGTCTTTTCGGGCCCATTCTTCCTTGCACCTGATGTGGTCGACTAGGCGGTCGGTCAAAGCAAAACATGTTTGGGGATGGTACGTCCCAGAAGAGTCTGAAAAACCATCAAAAAACATTTAAAAAAAACTGGGAACAAAAAACACATGAACAGTTCAAAAACGTTCAATAAACAGAACAAAATGTTTTACCATCAACTGGGTTGAGGTGCTCAAATCCGTTGTTTGATTTGCTTTTGGGAATTCCACCAGGGATTTGACCCACGCCTCTGCTCAGCAAGGGCAACATCTTCTAGGGTGCACGGCCGGCCTGGTCCGCTGATTTTTTTGCACGCCCTGCCCCCCCCCCCCATTGAGCCCAAATCAAACAAAATGACAGAACTAATCACCAACGAAAACGGACAAATGAACATCCGGGTTTGTAGGATTCTGCAGGACAAAATACAAAATGGTTTTTTACCAGTGCAGTGCTTTCAGTTCACTTCAGTCACATCCTGCGTTCAAAATCGATTTTTGGACTTGACAACATGGAAGAACACTTCGACCCTGTACCTATGAAATTCCAAAGCACAACAAAATAATGGGTAGAGTCATTACACCGTTTTTCCAGGAGGGTCTAGGCATATGATATGCACGTCACACAACAAACTATGAACACATCACAACCGCAAGAAAAGGTAACACTTATAATAATACAACATGAGATCTCTTGAGAACATGTTGAATTAATTAAATATACATAATGAAATGATGTTCGGTGGTCACCATCAGAATCCTGCGGTGTATGTCACAATTACCAGTTTTTATCTTTCAAATGTATTCAAATGTGTCATCAAGCTTTCATCAGGTTTCATCCTGATTAGAGTGATTAAAGCAGGTCTTTGAATGTCGTCGAAGGTCCTTGATCACTGACTTGATCTCACTTCCAAATCAACCATCAATCGCTATGCCATCCTGTCGCTGCCTCTAATGTGTTCACCCGCTTGTGCTTGCTCACGAAGCCACACGAAAAACTTCTCAGCCTTTAAGCAGTCGTGGATAGTCGTGGTCAAATTCACTGGAGGTACAAATCCAAAGCTTCAGACCAAACATTGATTGGGGGATATCTTGCCATAGCTATCCATAGCTTGCTTTTGATGATTTAGACAATGCGTCAACAACATCTTTGGGGGATGAGCATCCACAAACAGGTACTTTAAGTTCATCACATAGTTGTGTCATGTCGTTTCCAAGGTTTTAGACCCATACCCTCTTCCATTTGAACCCAACACCGCGTGCAGCTTTGAAATCTTCAGCTACGCGCTTAGACAATGGGCACCGGACCGATTCCACCGAATTACATCTGCCCAGGACACGCTGTGCCTCAGGGTACAGCGAAATCGCCGGGCGAAAAACCATCATGTTGGTACATGTTGGTACCCTCTGGTAAACTAACGTAGCTATGGAAAATCACCATTTTTCATGTGAAAATCCACTATAAATGGTCATTTTCAATAGCTATGTTAGTTTACCAGAGGGTACCTGAACATGGGGATTCACCATGATTCACTCCCCAATCCTGCCAGTCCTGGCGAATTTTTGGTCCACGTCAACTTTTGGCGATCCAAGGTGCCAGGAATTCACTCATGGCCTGTGGGACCGCTCTCCGTTGCTCCGGCTCATCGGCCTGCTTCGCCTGCGAGGCTTCCTAAAATGATCTAAGATGGGGGGTACCCCCAAATCATCCAAGTCATGGATGATCATGATTTAGTATTGAAACCCATGGTGACTTTGGGATCCCCATTTTAGGAAACTCCTATTTGGATACCTGGGTTTACCATGATTAACCTATAGCAAAATATGGGGATAAAGGGGTCTAAAGCAAATTTGATAAACCACAAATGATCACAAAACTTTGTTTGTGGATGTTTGTGGGATTTGTTTTAATGCCCCGCAATGGTGCCATTGTGGAATTTCTGAGATGGTTTCGTGTCAAAAGTAGAGAACTCATGCGTGCGGAGTCACACCTGGACCTGGCTGGTTGAAACTCAATCTAGTGCATAGCTTCCACACAGCATTGGTTGCTCAACATGCAAGTGTCGCCAAATAGACTAAGCTTTACTATAATTGGACACCCTCGGACCAACAGGATGGGAGGTTGATAAGATCATCCGATATTTTTGGGATTCCATTTTAGTGGTTACAAAGGTGGACACAAGAATGGTCTGCAAATGGATTCAACGACAAAGGGATACAACCCAAAAATCCATGAAGTTCATATCCATTTCTATCCGCCTTTGCGTTTGGTGCGGGTGAACATTTTAACAAACATGGACCGTTCTGGTATATGTTTTGGAATGTGTTGGATTTATGGAAAGCAAACTATGAATTTTCGACAACAATGTTCCCTCACATCCGTTTTGGGGTACCTTCAAAAGGTTGCGGGGTGGCTGGTAGTTACTGGTAGTTGGATTGTACACCAATTATATACACCACGCACTCGGGGATTTCCATCAGTTTTGTCCACCTTACCTTTCAATAATCAAACACAGCACTGGGAAATGCCCCCCTACAAGATGGAGGTAGTGGGAAAATCATGGAAAATCCATCAAATAAGGTGCGGATTTTCCGGCCATGATACCCAAAAGGCCCAAAGGGTGCTGCCATAGCTCCTTCCCACCTCAGCCGCTGGCAACGCAGGTGGCACCGGAGGCGCTTCAGGTGCCGAGCCCGACGGAAGCGCCGCGGGCTCTGCGGGCTCCGCGGGCTCCGGTGGCACGTCGTCCTTGGGCGCCTCGCGTTTGCGACCTGAGGCCCAGGCCAGGGATGGCCAGGTCAAAGCTATAGGTATGTAACACGTTTCCCCATTGAATAGACTCGGGTTGAAATCATAATCATTCAAAAACAACATAAACTTGGGGTAAAACATCATGTCATTTGATTTTTACGGAAAATCATGTTTTTTTCAAGGCAACCACGAACAGGCATAGCCAAAGATTCCCACACCTTTGGCTCCCAGACCCACATGGATTCGCTCTATGCGACGTTCTCCGCTGGCGGGTTGGCCGAACTTCGTGCGGCACCTCGATAGGACGGAACAGGATTTGGCCTAGGTGTGAAACGGATAATTTGGGGATATAATTAATATGCTCAATATATATATATATATAGATATTTAAATCTATATATATATAAAAATCTCTATATATATATAAATCTTTATCTATATATATATAAATCTATATATATATATATATCTATATATATATATATCTATCTACATATCTATCTATATATCTATCTATCTATCTATCTATCTATCTATATATATATATATCATCAAGATTCATCAAGTTTCAAATTTCCTCATCTCATCAAATTTCAAGTTTCATCGCTGTTGATCAAGTCAATCGTCCCTCAATCTTGCAACATTTGGGGATATGGATGATATTCCAAGTGTTGGTCTGAAAATCGGCAGTGTGTTGGGTATTATCGGTATCTCTCCACACTTTTCCGGGATAGTCTTGATTCTACCTCTATATAGTCTTGGGGTAATTTTGGGTTGATGTCATCCCGTTTTGCTGTTCATCGTTGTTATCGTCTGAGTCCATTAATAGTTTGAGGTTGTATCCTATCAGTTCCTTTCGGGTTCTATTCCATCTTCATCTCAAAAGTTAGTTGCAACTGGAACACAACAAAATGTGGTTGGACCGTGTGTGCTATACAATCCTCGCAGAGTACAAAAAATATACATACACAATTGATTCTGGCCTGTTCCAAATAGATATAGGGATGTGATGTATAGACAAATCGGCGCTGATCCTCCACTCTTTTCATTTAGTTCGATGATGACGGTGGTTATTTTTTATTATATAGTGTTATTATTTATTACTATGATTGTCATTATGTCATCATTACACATGGAAGTTTCCTGATCAGGGGGTACCCCCAGTTATCATCCATTCTTTAAAAAAATGGATTTGCCATGAAATAACCTTTAAACCATCCGACACAGCTCCAGCCTGCGCTCTGCTTGCTCCAAATCTTCAGCCTGACAGGTGATCAAAGGAAAAGTGGGGGAGATCTCTTGGAATATATAGATTTAATAGGGTTTAATGGGATTGAATGGGATTTAATTAATGG
Source organism: Cladocopium goreaui (assembly GCA_947184155.2). NCBI lineage: Eukaryota > Dinophyceae > Suessiales > Symbiodiniaceae > Cladocopium > Cladocopium goreaui. The sequence continues at coordinate 222,384 of CAMXCT020000236.1, read as the reverse complement.
GATTTAATGGGGTTTAATTGGGTTTATATAATGGGGTTTAATGGGAATATAATGAGAATATGTATATATATATAATGGACTATAATTGGATTTCCCTCTGGGGCAAACCAGCATAGCTATGGAAATGACAATTTTTACTGTAGTTACTATGTAAATCATCTATAAATGGGCCATAGTCCATGGCAATGTTCGTTGCACATCCAAGACCTGGCATAAAAAATAACGAACTGTAGCTGACAGTAGCACACAAATAATTATCCCATAATATCCCATATTAATAATGTTATTTTAATAATCATATTAGTATCTCAATTGTATCATATTCTCAATAATATTCTCAATTGTATCATATTCTTTCTATGTTATTACCAATATGATTAGCCACATAGATAATTAACCAAAGCAATACCAAAGCCATATTCATATGGATAATCGTGATGATATAACCAAAATTAGCCATGATTCTCCATATGCTTATCCATAAAATTAACCATTTCTTGAGCCATATGATACCCTCTGGTAAACTAACATAGCTATTGAAAATCACCATGCTATTAATGGGAAAACTCACTATTTCTATGGCCATTTTCAATAGCTATGTAACAAATTACCAGAGGGTATATGGTTGATCATTATTTGTCCCATTAAAAATTGTGATTTTCCATAGCTACGTTAAATTACCAGAGGGTAATCACATTCCCAAAATTCATGGCTTAAAACTGGCCGTTTTTTCCCATCCCAGCGGTCGGCCGTGTAGATGCGTCCGTTCAGGTCCACGGAGCGATTTTGCTGGGTCCTGGCAACCACCGTTACCTGTTGGAGATCAATATTGGGGGCCCCAAAAACAGATATGTTTCATTGAAACAGCTAAAAAATCCACAGATTTGACATGATGATTTAACTCGCAGAAATTAAGATTAATGTGGGTAAAAGGAGAATAAACCTTAAATGTTGGTAAAACCTTATTAGTTTAACTATCAGAAATAAAAATTAATGTGGGTAAAACAATAATAAACCATAATAAACCTTACACCATCCCCCAAATCACCATTTTTATGGGTGATATAAACTATTCCCAAAAGGGTGGTTTATGGCATTGTTTTACCCACATTAATCTACAAAGACTGTTTATTCAGCAGAACTGGGGATGAACTATTTCAAACAACCAGCATGGTGATAGTGTGGAATATTCACACAGGAAACCAGAGGTTCTAACATATTTTACAGAACAATTTGAGGATATGGGTCCAGCCAGTGGTTTATAGTAACCAACTCCAAACAAGTGGCGTTCAGCAACAAATACTTTAATAATACTATATACAAATGTAGCACATGGGTTTAAAGCAACAAATAATTTGGGCTTTAAGCAGCAAAGAACTGGCTTTAATTGCGGCTTTACTTGGGCTTTAATTGCGGCTTTAATGAGCAACAAAAACATGCTTTTATCAGCAGGAAAACTTGGGCCAGCTACTTTGGATCGTGATAAGTGATAAGGCATCAAGTTTACAAATTCACCGCTGCAAAAGGGCGGGAGAATTTAGGAATCATTACGAGGCTGCAATTCGACCATGCAAATTTTGGGGGTGGCAAATGTTGACCCATACCCATACTCGAAAGGAAGTGGTTGAACGGTTGAAGCCTGGTGTTAGCTAATGAAGGGAATCTTCAGTACACTCATCACAAGATGAATATGAACCTAAGGGCCTCTTCACCGGGGACCCCAGTGACCGAAAAAGGGGCAGCGATGACAACCTCTCATTTATGAACACATGGGTTGTTTCATTAGAGAGTCCGTCTTGATGAAAAATGATGAACCTGGATTTTTAGATGGTGATTAATGTGATTAGGGGTGCTCCATAATTGATCTATCAAGATATCATGGTTTGCAAACCCAGGGTTCGCATTCAACAAATGGAGCCGCTGTCGGCCGCCTGGGCAGGTGAGCTCTCCAGCCAATAGAATCACTTCTGAATGGTGGGTCTTTTCATATCTCTTCAAAGTGAATACTTAACATAAGACAACATGTCATGATGTTGCCAAGTGAACTCATATCATGAGATGTCCGACATCACCAATATGTAGTGGTTGTCGTCTTACTGTTGTCCCCGGCTCAAATCAAAGCTCCCATCAATTCCAGGCCATGACCATCCCCAAGGCGGAGCCAAAATCACCGGTTTTTTGCACAGTGCTTCCGCGGGACCAACGAAATCTTTCCAATCTTCAGATGTTTTCTCATCTATGCAATGTGCTGAGCACACAGTGAGCACACAAACAAACCATCCATGTTAAGTCTTCTCAGAGGCTTATATTGGATTCGATAAGTATAACACGGGAACAGAATTGACAACTTCAACTGTCACATGGGAAGCACAAAACCAGTTTGCCAAAGATTTCTAGAAGTGAAAACTACGAAACAGTCCGGAAAGTGGGTCGTTCGACTGCTCAGATGGTACCATCAAGCCATGTCGCCGAAGAATGGACTTCAGGAATTCTGAATCCTCAGCCGCTTCTGACGCACCGTTTCTGTCCGTGCGCAGGATGTGTTTCTGACAATGCCGGTAAGACAATGCAGGTAAGACTCCATTGTAGCATATCCGCTGAAGAAGGCAATGACGTCCTGAGAGAACACATAAAACGTCTTCAACCTGACTTTAAAATGTATACAAGATAAATGTGAATATTAATCGATGTCCATCCAGCTGCCTACAACTTCTGCATGAAGCATTGGAGTTCCAATCCACTTTTATGATGCGTCCATCGCTAAAAACTAGATATAACTCTTAGATAGAATAACATCAATTACAGAGTCAATTGAACATCGTTGCATCTATGTTTCTATTATTTCGGATCCACAGTTTGTCCGACTTTTTTAGAGGAAACCACCATTTCACCCAGTCGAGAGGCCACGGATTGACAAAAGGCTCCAAAGATCATCATCGCCTCAACCACGGCAGTGTGAATGGAAAGTGGAAAAAATCCACGGAACATCAATGAGAAAGATATGGGACCTGGGTCAACATTTTTTTAGACCTGGGGAACCACAGATTGCAATCTATTTTTGGTATATTAACCATTCCATCCCAATTTTGTCCGATACCCATATACGCAACAGAAGTGTAAGATCAATCGTCGCCTTCATAGTGGACAGTTGCCTTCATGGAAGTAGACACATGCCAACGGATAAATAATCCCTTCCCTCTATTACTAAACCCCCCAAATAATAAAAACTATAGGGACCGTCTCCAATTTTGGAAAATTTGAGGTTGGCCAATTTGATTTTTAATTGATCCCCTTTAGAACACAATTTAAAAATGAAGCTACCATTTCAGGGTTTCACCCCCTAATAAAACTAGTCAACCCCGGGGTGTTGTTTGTTAGGGTTCGTCTTTTAAGGTCGGAAAAAAAGGATTTTACATTAAGGTGTTTAACTAAATATTAGAAGAAAGCTTCGAAATCCAATTGTTGGCAATATTTTAATTAGATTTTAAAAGGAAATCTCATCGATAATGAAATAGAAAAACATAGTTTTTTTTTTTTATAATTGGGGTTTTAAATTTAGTATTAGGGGAAGCTTCGCACCCTAATAATAAATACCCCCTCATAATAAAAACCACCTTAGGTGTTTATTCTTTGGGGGTTTAGTATTAGGGGAAGGGGATTAAGTTCAACCCTGCTAGTACCAAGTGGTAAATATACAGCTTGTTTATCTTTTGGAGGTTTTTACTTTACGTATCTATGAATGTTTTGTGTATGTATGCATGCATGTATGTATGCATGCATGTATGTATGTATGTATGTGTATGTGCGTGCACATGCTCCAAAATCTCATAAAGTACCTGCAATGGGCAGCACCAAGTTGGACTATATATGGTGCAAGACCAAAGGGCACAGGCCACGCACGTCCAGTAATGCATTTGTGGTTGCTACTTTGACTATATTCTAACATAGTCTATCCATACCCAATTTTGTTTGCAATAGACCCGCTTGCTTCTGCTTACTTGTTGGTGGCGACGCGATTCTCTCTCTCTCTCTGTTATTGACACGGTATCATCCTTCAGTTGTTCTTAGATTGTAGCCAGTTGTAACATGTTGTAACCATCGGGTACGCTGTATCCCCCGTGTACTCCCATATGAGTCGCAAAGTTTATCTGTACATTGAGGCTACTTGCACCCTCATGAGCTTCTCTCCAGCATTTCCATCCGTGAAACAGCTGCCAAAACCCTACCATGCAGCCATATGCAGCCCTAAAATATTACAAAAACATCTCCTGGTTGGTGGTTTCAACCCCTCTGAAAAATATGAAAGTCAGTTGGGATCATTGCTCCCAAGCTATGGAAAAATATCATTCATGTTCCAAACCACCAACCAGCTAGTTCCAGCATGCTCAACATCCAGCCCCGATTCTGCGAAAAGTTACCCTGGTGATGTAGGTCGCAGAACGGAACGGCTCAGCTTTCGGCACCTGAAACCATGGCTGAGAAATGGCCAAGGGTTGTTTCAGGGCATTTTATGGCGAACATGATCAGTAAAAATGGCGGTTTAAGCTACAAAAATGAGGGATATCACAACCAACTTAAATTAAGATTGAATCAGTTTTGGGCATTTTGAATGTTTTGACCAGCAGAAAGGGTGAACCAACAGTCATTGGGGATGCCAACGTTGGCATTTTCGGATCAACTGGCGCAATCAATTCAACAAGTGACGATATCAAACACACGGCGCCTGCAGCACTACAGAGTGAATGAGTAAGACCTTAGCGGAGCGGCGCTCGTAAGGTCGACCAAAGAGCTCGACCAGTCACCACACAGGAGTGGGAGATGTTATGTATTCAACAAATGTCATGAAACTATGTAAATAATGTATAATCATGCTGATGATGCGGTAAAAATTGGATATGATCAACTATCTATCAACAAGTTTGGTCATGATGATGGTGATAAAGTTGTTATGTTGATCAGTGTTTTTCAACAAGGTTGGTCAAAGGATCTCTGGTTGATGATGTTGATGGTGGCACCATCATCGCCCCATTGACCCAGTCGGACTGAGGCGGCCACAATGAAGACCTGGGATCCAATCTACCAGTGGTGACTTGAAGTAACAGCGTCTGCAGCACGTGTTACGCCCCTAGGCATATGTTAGACGTAAGAATGAGGGCACAAACAAATGACTGACTCACTTGTGATCTTGTACATCAAGTATGGGCAACATATGTGATAACTTGATTCCAGATTCCACAAAATAAATAAAAAACAAAAGAACAACCAACCGTATACCACCACCTGTGAATCGTTTCCGACCAAACTAGCCATGTTCGGTGCGGCCGTGAAGTGACTGTCACGTTTTGGTTCCCCCACCACAATCACGATGAAGATCTGCATGCCCAAACCTGCTATCAGTGTATCCCAATGGATTGGTAGATTGTCCCTTTAAATATGGGGCTTTCCTGTTAAAAAAAAAACCTATCACCTATCACCTCACTATCACTTTAGGACATTGAATCATTGAACTACTACCTCCGGTAATCAAGCATGGCAACGGAAAAAAAAAACACCATTTATAAATTTATAGATGTTGTTCTCATTAAAACCTTCGTTTTTTTAGGGGTTTTCCATGGATTTCCCATGGCAATGATTGATGGGGGGGAAGATTGGAGGACGCTTGGATCCGCAACCAGCAATGGGGCTGCACATATCACAATGCATCCTAGGGTAAACGCTTGCATAGATGTGGAAAATCCACCATTTGTAGCCGATTTTCCTGGGGGAAGCCTTGGGAAATCAGGGGGTTTTCCACATCTATGTTAGTTTACCCTAGGATCAGTTAGTTTTTTCCCACTGAAATGGGTTTCTGAAGATCAGTTTCTTCAATGGACGGATGATGTGTTTAAATTCTGAGACGTTGCACGTAGAGAACTGCTTCGTGATTTTTTCAAAATCCCAAATGCCAAACAAAAGTCAAACAAGAAACAAGCATCAAAACACTGGTGAATATCATATCGGAGCATATATCATTGTCATATCATATCATATCTTATGACAAATTTGCCGCATATCATATATCAGATGTAATATATATATAATATATATATATATATATTCATATATCATTTATCAATATATATGATTTATATATCATACCAGTACATATATCACATCATTCCCAGATTTGTTGGATCATCAAACCAGTCATCTTCACTCCGCGGGTCCACGGGTCCGAGGCCGATGGCCTGTGAAGAGCAGCAAGCCCTGACGGTAGAAGCCCTCCTTATACCATTCCTCCTGGGGCCATGAGTCCAGTGGTAACGGGAACGAAAGAGATAATATATGGCTAAGGAAAATATAAACACACACACATGAATATCATATGTTTCCCCCTGTGGCCTGTCATTTACAAATATAATTAGTCGTGTCGCAGCCCTTTGGACCCGTTGCAGCAACCTATCATTCACATACCCAAAAAATCCCAAAAAGAAAAAAGAGACCAGGGGAGCCACAAGTGTTGGCAACTTTTAGTATGAACTATGTGAAAAAAATAGACTTTATTGCTGAGGGCAAACATGCAACATGTGCCAAGTATTGGCTGACAACGGGGGACATTCTTTGGAGACTAACTATAAAAGGTTTCCGCGAGAAAAACACAACAGTCGCCATTCTCAGAAAAATCTGAATTCAGTAAACCATAAACCAACATAGCAGTGGAAATTCATGGCTTTCCTGAGAAATGGTCTGCATACAAATAGTGGAGTTTCATGGAGTTTCCATATCTACATTGGTTTACTAGGGCAACCACAATGACAGGAAACGCATGGCAACACAGCCTTTTCTGCCAAAAGTTGGAAGCAGAAACACAAACAAATCACGCCAGAAATCGGATCTTTTCTTGGCGCATGGGTCAAGTTGGCTGCCCCAAAGAATGGATGGTTATGGTTGAGAAATCTTGAGACGAACATCAACCAAAAGCTGGCGGTGAAGAGGAGCTGTAATTCGACCTATGCCACCTTCCTCTCATTTGGAGTCCGTTCATTCCTTCTTTCCCAAGACCATGAATCTTTTCGATATTGAGATGGTGCTGCCTCCACCTGCAGGACCTTCTCAGAACTCCAGACCATATCAGCGGAACTCCAGTCAAAGCGTGTCGTTCAGGTGCTCGTGCGCGATCTCACTTCAAATATGTGCAACTTATCCAAATTCCCAAAAGTCAACCTCCAGTCTCCAGTAGTTCTTCACTTCACCATGGCCTCCATGTTCTTGAAACTCGCCCATTAGTGCTCATCATCCCCCATGGCTTCAAAAGAATAACCCGCTGCTCGCCGCCGGCTGCGGCTCAGGTGTCGGTTCCGCCGCCGGTTCCGGTCTCACCGTCACGGGCGCCACAGGACTCAAGGAAGAGTCCGACGCCTAACGTTGCAGTGGAGGGCCCCAGCCGGGGAAATATCAGTTGTATGGTTGTAACATGTTGTAACACCAAAACCGTGGATAGATATGTTAGTTAATTGATGTTAGTTGATGTTACCATAGCTTGCAATTTAGTGTTTTTATATATATATATATGAGACGGGATATGATATTGGCACTTTCAGGGACAAGATTGATATATGGAAAACTGACATTACCAGTTTCGAGAAAATGTGTGCCTAGCCGAGCCCATCTGGTTTGAATTCATACTGGGGGTATTGAATGGATCGAAATGAACTCAAAGGGCTCACCATTTCTCAATGTGACAAAAACAAAGCAATGATTCAATGAGGCCAGTTACTCAGTCATTGTCGCCACCATAACTAGCCATCAACGCATCTCTACCAAAATTCTTCTGACAGTCAGATCTCTCACAAAAGGCGAAAATCAAACAACTTCAACTTCATGAATTCCTGCAAAAAATCTCTGATGTCCAAACGATAATTTTAAAAATTATCCCAAATAATTGTGAAAAAAACAACATGTATCTCTTCACCCCCACGGGCCTCACTGGACATCTCATCCTGTTTACTTCGAATCACCGGGTGTCGCTTCAAGGGCTGCAAGGGCCCGGTGAAGCCCAGCGGCAATTCCTCGCCATCCTCGGGCCCACCAGGACCGTAACGCACCACGTCCGGAAAGCGCGAGACGTGGCGGGAGAAGTCCTCCAAGCAGGCCTCCGGGGGTCACAGAATAAGTTGCTAGGAACCCTGCAGATGGAACATAGTTTGCCCAGGAAGTCATAGATTTAGAGTTTTTCCTCCATGATTTTAAGTTTTCCAAAGCTTGAACGCACAAAAGCACATGTCAAAAACTTTTTACCAATATTTGTGATTTGGTTTGAATTGAAACAACTACTTCGCGCTATTCCTTACTAGTCAATTCCACGCCATGGATATATATAACTCTTTCCAATACTTTCCAATAGCCTTTCCCATTTTTATGCGCAACTGGACAGTTATCAACAAACACCGCGCCTTTCCATACCTTAAAACACGTTTCCAAAAGAAACAACCATCGGAAACACACACGCACACACACACACACTAAAACAAGATATATCTGACATCATCCCACCATCCGAAACACGCCTTGGGCATATCTTTCATCATCCCCAGGGTCCCCACCTGTGAGTATCCTCCTTGGCCCGGCTTTGTCCCCTCCAGATATTGCAACGCCTTGGACATATGGTCCTTTGCCTCGCTCACCGCCGCCAAATGGCCCTGCAGAGCCTGGTGAACTTCCTGAAAGCTGATTGAACAGGGAGTTTCGGGGAATGTGTAGAGTCTAGACTTAGTATTTGTTTTACAGAACGGTCCCTCATGGGGGAGCGATTTTTGCTTTAAAAATTGTCAAAAATACTGGTATTTACAGTGTTTTGTGACTAGAAGGGGATGAAAACCGTTATTGTAGAGCAGAAAAATGTAATTTCATATATAGGTTTTAACATGCTTCAATAGAAGTTCGTAGGAGTTTATGGGGACATGATGGCGTGTAACCTGCTTAACATGATCTTTGGATTTGTCTGGAAAGAACGTATACCCAAATACATGGGCAATTTGATGAGGAACGTGATGTTTCACACCAGACAATCAAACGATATTCAATTTTTGAATATGTTTGAAGTATTGCATGTTCAATCACACCCATTTCATGATCTGTGCGATTTTGGAAGTAGGAAACACTTGGATGTAACGTATGTAGGGTCGGACCATTCGAAACGTTTGGGGGGCTGCTAGCTGGATAGAAAGTGCAAAAAATGATGGAAAAAATAATGATAATAAAACAAGCCTACAGTATACCCCACGGATCCAAGTGCCTTGCGAAAACGTATTTGGGCTATCTGGATTATCTGGGCTATCATAAGGGGAGATGTAAGTACTTTCTCAGGATGTACTTGGATCCATGTGAATCAAACCTCCAACGAGCGACGCAGGTGGAATCCAATAAGCAAACCACCCGTGGTCGCTTGCTGATGATGCTGAAGGGTGCCATGAACTCATCCCCCGCCTGACACTCCCGCAGCATGGGTATCTCTGTGGCAGAGCAACTCATCAAAACGTAATCCTTGGTGGCTGATATTGGCTGATTGGATGAGCACATCACAACCGTTTTTTGGAATGTCGTGGCGAGAACATGCGGCAAGTCCCTTTCAATCAGATCGAATTTTTTAAAGGACAAGTTCCCAATAGTTCCCATATATGGCAGCCTGTGGCATCCCTACCCACCAGGTCAAAGCGCCAGTTGCGAGACCTGCAAGCCTAAACGCTCGAAGGTGAAGGGAGTGGACAACAGAATGGTTGCCAGCTGGTGCCCTGCCACCTTGCTGATGTGGCTTTGTTGTTGTAGAGATGCCTTGATGACCTGGGAACACCCAAAAAAGCCGGGGAGACATGGGCTGGTCTGACGTTGAACTATAGCAACACAACATGGCAAATGGATGAACAATCATTTGTGTTTCCTTTCTTGGCAGACCCTATGTTCAGCTCTACGTCAATTTCCTTGTAACAGTAGATGCACACGACCAGGAAACAGGGCGAAACATGGCAAAACTAGATGATCCAAACTGTCCGTATTCCTCATCTCAATCAGCAATTGCAACCCTTCTCTTCCTTACCACCCAATCAGCGTCGGCAGCTGTCCCGTTATTGCCACGTCCTCATCAGGTTGACTGGTCATATCATCTTAAATCTCCATCTAAATGGGATATGTACAATTACCACCAAAACAACAACAAATTTCAATAATGCGTGAAGAATGATGGTCAACCTCTTGATTTGAAGCAGCCTATTTTTGAGACAGGCCCAGTGGGGTTTCTATCCAAAAAAAATCACATGCAACAAAAACTAATAGCACACCCAAAAACAACATAGTGAATACTAATGCAGTAATAAAACAAACACACACACACCAAAAAAAAACATGTATAATAAAACAAACCCCATCAAAAAAAGCTAATTTAAAAAACCTAGAGACGTAGAACATATCAGAATAGCGAACTCAACCCCACAGCCATTCCGCCCGGCCTCATACTTCGGCGCTGCGGAGGCCAGCCACAACTTCACGGCGTCCAGCTCGTGGTCGTCGGCCAGCAACAGCAAGGGGGCACCGGTACTGGACCCGGAAACCTGATCAAAGGGTAGCTGGAAAATCACCGAACGAGTCACTGGGGGTCTCCCAACAAGAAATATTTGACTACCGGAGAGTCGGTTTTTTGGTTGACCTTATCCTGGGAATTCCTGGGATAGAAAGTATGGATATGTGGTGTCTTAATATTAATATTGAAACCAACAGAAGATATTGGTGTTTCAACAACCTGCCAGGTGGCCTGAGGCTCCCAATGTTTCAATGGCATTCAATGGCCAAAAATTGGGGGATAAAGCCTGGCGTGCGTTAGTAACTTGTTTGTAATCGTGCTAATGCTACATCATTTGTTGGATTCCTATATGATCCTATATGTCTGTTAGAAACGCTAAACCCTACCGTGCCATTATAGGATATTAACGTGTATTCAGGGACTTTTGAAGGCTTACAAACCAGCTAATAGAAAAGCGCAATAGTAGTGGTTTATTAGCGTGTGCTTTATTAGTGTGTATGCCCCTACTTGAGATGAATTGCTTCATGGCAGCCTTGCACGGTTGATACTCACGGTATTATGGTTAATGTGGGTAAAACAATAAACCTTCCCCAGTAATGGGTGGTTGATGACACTACTTATTGAGATCTGATGGTTTATTCATAAAAATCCCATTATATAATATTATATAGCCATTACTAACCATTGTTAACCACTATTAACCATCATGAACCATTGTTTTACCCACATCACAGTAGCATTTCCCCTCCGCAAAGGCTGCATCCCGGCCACTGCGGCTTGCAACAAGAGTCGCCCGGCCAGCGCTGGTCGCGCACTGCCCGGCGGCAACAAACACAATGCGGCACCTGAGGCTCTGGCGAAAGGAGTCTGCACCAGGCTGGGCTGGGATTCAAATGGGAAAATCATAGAGACTAACCAGCTAACCATCAAAAAACAGGATTTTATGGGATTTAGTGGGAATACAATATATAGGACAATCAAACATGGCTACCAATTATTTTTTGGGGCAGCCAAGCTTTGAGCTGTTTGAACTTATTGTTTTGATTGTTTTTGTGAAACGACAAACCACCCGATGATACAATTGGGTGCAACATGGTCCTATTCCAAACTTGATTCACTGTTTGGAGTCATGGAGCCCTGTTTTGCACCAACCGCGCTTTGAGTTCGGGTCTAGCCCGGCCGTAGAAAATCATCCTTTTCAATGGAGTTAATCAATCATCGAGAATCTGAATCTCTTGACTTTTATGGGTCATGTTCCATTCCCAGCGTAGAATTCTCAATCGAAACTCCCAGAAACCTCAACCTCCACCCCCCTAGCGCCTTTGGCCACATCTCGGGCTACCTGGTTGTGCAGCACAGCCACATCATTGGGATGCGGAAGCTTCCTCGCCGCGCTCCCCGCCACCGCCGGGCGCCCGCCGGGGACGGGAAAGCGCGGCAGACCCGCGCGGCCACTGAGGGATGCAACGCCGGGAGTGACGCCTTCAGCGTGGAAGGAGTCGAAGCATCACATGGACAGAAGGACAAGACATGTGGTGAATGCTGATTTTAATTAACCAATGGATTTAATATTAGGACTAATTACCTCATGTTAAGGGATAAACCATGATAAACCCATAATGTAATGTGGTAAACCCAATAATGAAAACATCACTAACATCACCTTAATTAAAACTGAAGTGGAGAACCTGCAGTTTAGTTCGATGACTTCCTCATCAAGACCTCCGTTTAGAAAGGATTTCCGTTGCCATGTTTGATTACATACCAAAACATACGTAGACATAATTAAAACCTTCGGATCCCTCCAGTAATCTTGCCCGGCAATGGAAAATCACCACTTTAAACAGATGGATCATTTACAATGAGAGACTGATTTTTCTGTGCTATGGGCTATGTTTGATATTGTGTATATTTATGCATTGTTTCATCACCAAAAAGTAGGCTGGGAATGATCAAGCAATCATCAGTGAGCGTTTCGCTAGTCATCACGGGATGAAATGGGGGACCGTGCGCATACTTCCAGGGTAAGGGTTTTCATGAGGCGGTTAACTTTTCACAAAATGGGGAAAAGAAACCACTGTTTTGAGGTCGCAATGCCTCAAGGCCAATGCCGCAGATATTAGGCAGCTGGTGTTGGAGAAGCCAAACAAGAATCCCATCCACAATGAGACACACCATTCATGCACAATTTAAATATCCCAGTAGCAGGTACGTGCCCATGAATATCAGGTGCATGCCCATACCCATGCGGGCTAGCAGATTCCATCCCCAAAATCGTTGCAGGTCATGTATCCGATCTGGTATCCCGATTCTGGGTATTTCTGAGTTATAGTTGTGACCAATTTGGATTAGGTAGATTACTAGCGGATTTTCACAACCAAATCAACTGGGATAGTGTCAACCCCGGATTTAAAAGCACACTGGGAAGGGGCACGATTCTAGTAGCAAATCATCATCATTTGTGGGAACCCCTTATATAGTCATCAACAGGAGTTCATTAATCCGGGGTTGACATTTATGTGGTTATGTCCCACCATCATCACATATTTATGGTTCTTGCTGAGTATTACTGACTGTGCACATTGTGTGCCATGGTCTAAATGTAGTATCTTGCCCGCCCTGTAATGGAATTCCTTGCAATGGCTAAGTAGATACCTATGAATGGATTGATGACAACCCACCAATTAAATCCAATTAATGGCTATCTAATGCATCATTTGGCCATGGCACATATGATCTACTGGGGTATGATATTATGTTTTTTCTATATTTCCCCAAATGGCAAACATTGGAAACAATGGGACAATTAGTATTGTCTTAATATGTTCATTGTTGTATTATCATAATTAGTTACTATTCTCACTATTCTCCTTTCTTTATCATTCACAGGCCCATCGATGTTTCTTTATTATTGTTACTATGATCATTGGGCCAAATCAACTTGGGGGCATCATGATTATTCTATGATCATGATTAGTATCTCCTATAATATCCATATGTTATTCAAATATGTTCCATATATTTTCCTACCATATTTTCCATATTATAACCCATAGGATCCATGTATGCTATATATGGTAACATTTACCATCAATATACCCCCAATGTTAGTATATATACCATACATGGATCCTATGGGTAATATATAATCACGTCTTTCCATAGATGTTCCCTATAACCTAGCAGCCGTTCGCAGCCTGGTCGCCTGTATCCACCACCTTGCCGATCTCCAGGACTCGTCCCAAGTCGTCCATGACCTTCGCCAAACGCCAGCGGCCGCGGCAACAGGGACAGACGTAGACCTCGCCGTAGCGCGCACGCTCCCACTTCTTCAGCTGCTTGAAGCGCCTGAAAACCAGGCGTTTTTGCTAAGGGGGGCAGGATGAGAGGGAACTGAATATAACGGGTATTTACATGTATTTACTATAAGTATATGGATGTGGGAATATTAGGGATGATTTGGGTGGGCCATTTAATACTGTGTGTGTGTCCATCATTTTCAAGCACCGCAGTGCCCATTCCTCATGGGATTGTCTGATTTTTTGGGGGAAACTCCTACGTTTGATGGTTGATTAATTGTCCTATCAAAATTAACATTTGGGAGTCCCCTCCTCTTTCAGGCACAGCCATATATCTCGATATGGCTACTGTATAGTATATAAATGTATATAATATAGAGAAAAGAAAAAACATATCTGGGGTTTACAAGTACGTAGTGTTTTAACATGATTTAAGCCACTTGTAGCATGCTGAGTAGAATGTTGTCAATAGTTATGGGATATGTTTGGGCCAAGACTGCCAAGAAGCATGGATATCACGTACGACATTCAATGGAAAGCCACGGCAAGCCTAGATGACTCTGTTTTAAAAAGTGGAGGTGGCCTTCTGTGATTGCAGTTGTCAGCGATCCAGGGGTTGGATTCAGCATGATACTAATCAACAAACGATATCAGAAGTGTTTTGAACCCGATGACAAACACAGAATCACATGGTCTTGTTGGTGGTTGACCTACCCCTCTGAAAAATATTAGTCAGTTGGGATTATTATTCCCAATAGTATAGAAAAAAAATGTTCCAAACCACCAACCAGTGGTGATACAACCAATAACCATGGGGATGTCAAGCACCGAGGCTGCAAATCCAGAAGGTAGGTTTTTTTTTGCCATTTTGCCAGGGCCTCTCTAAGGTTTGCCAAGACTGTGTCCATGTTCATTCACCGGCTGGCACGCTCCAGAAGGATGCAACTCCAAAAATGGGAGAAGTTCGTGACAACAATTGTTTCTTGTTGGCTTCTTTGCTCCTAAATGCCCTCCAATCACCCAGCATGGCATAATCTCATCATCCCAGATTTACTAGGACAACAAAACACGTACAGCAGGTTCTGTAACTCCCTATTGATGGGCTAACTGCAAGCGAGAACGGGCAATCTCACAAGGTCTTGGTTTAAACACAAGCGACAAAGGAGCAAAGAACAAATAGAATCCCCAAATCGGATGGTGATGATTCAAATGTGTGCCCTATGAACATTCTACTTAGCTTAATGATTCTTAATGATGCTTAATGAACATCTTCATACATCTTACAACATCTTATAATAACACTCTCCACAATCACTTGATGCTTTCCCAGCATCTTTCCCACCATCCCCGGTGGCCTCTGATTCCACAGCATCAATCCACGTCTGAAATCCACAGCGGTCACCACCTGTCCAGCGTCCAGGGCCTCTTCCGATTTGCCTTTGCCAACGGCCAATCTCTGAAGCTTTTTCAAGGCATCAAAGCCGAAGGCTGGAGGAGGTGGAGGTAGACCTGAGCGCAACATTGACACTGGAACGCTGAAGGTGCTTGACCCCCCTTTGTTAATATATGCGCGTCAAGTGAGATCGCTATGTGAAGGAAAACATTTGAACTACAGAGAATATCTCTTTGTTGGAATTGTCCAGATTGTTTCTGGGTCAATTTTTGAAGACCCCTTTTTCCTGTAGAAACTACGAGACTTTCCGGTCGTCATGATCAGCTGCTCATCAAAATGCCCATAGCTTAGCTTCTTGCTGCGCTTTGACCCCATATTGTACATGCCCCATACTTCATCTGGAAGAAAAACTCAACAATTTTTGCTTCAAATGATCATCAAATTAATTCAAATTATCTGTGTTCCCTGTATTTAGCCAGATCAGTGCCAGCATTGACATGTGCCCTGGCTAAAATCAAACCAACCCCTGCCCCATGCTCCAACAATTGCCGCGGAACCATCCTGTTTCCAGATCGCTGAGCAGAAGTTGGACATGTCCTCGCCTGTCCAGTGATTTTTGCCACCACTGAACTGCAGGAAAAGCTTGGAAAAGCGTGCGCGGTTGCCCATTGTGCCGGCCAAATCTCCTCTGCACAACCGTTGTGTGAAAAGAACATGGCAAAGAATTGTAGTTCAAGAATTCACCCTGCAGCCCTGCAGCCTCGTTCCGAAGATTTGCCGCGAGGTTTGAGGCAACCCTACCAAGGACCTATTTAAAGGCAGAACCAAGGACCCCAAGCCCTTCCCATCCCTTCGGTTCCTAGGAACATCTCCAAACGCTTGCTCTTCACTTCCTTTCGCGCTTGGTAGGCGCGAAAATGACGCTGCACCACCATGGCAGCCTTCACCTCTTTGTCCTAGGGGGCACAGGGTTTCACCTGGGGCCCTTTGTGGTGCCAAGGGTTGCCACATAGGGATGAACTGTGGGAAAGATATTAGCACCATAGGCGCTATTGCAATCGGAAGACTAAAGTTGCTGCCTGGGGTCATAATCGGCCTGCTGAAACAGATGAAAACAGTCTAAAGTTGTGGATGATGGCAAAACTTCAGCTAAAACCATGATTGCGGTCCAGATTTATGGAGGATGAAACTACAGATATATAAACTGCATTGAACAGCCATGTCATGATCCCACAATTGCAATATGTCTCACCCATTTGAAGGTTGCTCGGGGACAGCTTCCGATTTGCCAAAACCATCTCTCTTGATCATTCTTTGAGCTGCAAGGCATGTTGTGTGTGGCAGTTTGGCCTCCTCATCTGGCAAGTTCATGATCACCTGCCGTTCAGAAATCCAATCCTCCAACCAAGACTGCCATTGGTCGCTATAGGCCTGGAGGAGGGCATCATAGGCAGCATCCGAGATGGGTCCAATTTCCTTCACCTGCTGGAAAATCCAAGCTGCTGGGTGGTTGATAAGGCCTCCCGTTGCCTCCCATTCGATGACACAAGTGCCACTACATTTAAACTGGCGAGTACAACCCGAAAAACAAACCATGTTTCCCGGCTTAGATCCCCATACTCATTGCTAAACCTCCCCAAAATCGATGGTTTCATGACCGTGCCACTGACACCATGCACCACCAAGGGTTTTTTTGGATCGCCTGCAATATCTGCAGTAACTGAGAACTGTTCGAGCTGCTGGTCGCAGTCGATGAAGGCATGGCCGCCCTCCAAACGGCTTGCAGAAAACTCATGGGAGGATTCAAATGGCCCAAGTCCTCCGCCAGCTGGTTGCAGAACTCCTGAAATTGCCTTGGCGCAGCGGGGAAGCTTTGGAGTTCAGCGGTTGATGATGACGACAAATATTATCATGATGAGGACTATTATTACTATTACTGTGTGTTTTTGCTACAGTATGTATTATTGCCTTTTTTTTGAAAGTCTGGAGTCAGGAACTTGGAGTGTTCAAATTTGATGATGACGCCTGATATGAGGTGATATGAGGTTCAAATGAAGCAAAGCAGAACATGATCATATTTCAAATACTTGCTGAATTTGAAACCTCGAGACTCAAACTCCACCATGCCATGCTCCTTTTTCACCTCTGTCACCAGCCTTTGGTTGGGAGCTTAGCTTGAGTTGCCGCCACTGAGTGCTAGCCACCATTGCTCCAACCACGTCTCACGCTGCTGCATGTAAACTTTGAAGCCAGCCTTAAAGCGACCCTCGGTCCTCACGTGAACCAGCAGTGAAGCAGCAGGACACAGATGGGCCCCAAAATTTTTGCGGTAAAATACGGTTTTAGCAAATGGAGACATAAGCCACGTCTTCAGGACATCAATTGACCTCAATCTCTACATCATCTTGACTCCGGATTTTGGGATGCAAACTTTGAAAAACAAACAATTCATCATGATTAATTAATCGCCATAGCTCATCACATAACATAATTTCATCCTCAACATTCCTAAATCCATAAGTCATATGGCTACCCCCCACCATCCCCCGAAAAAGGAAAACAACAAATCCGCAGGGGTGTTGTCAAAAATGGTTGGCCCAGAAGTACCAGAAGTCATAATATGACCAAGCTTCAATGGCACCCCCTGTGGTGCCCACGCTTCATAGAGCCGTTCCGGGAAGCCCTCGGGCAGTTCCGGTTCCGTTTCGTCGTCGCCCTGCACGGCCCGAAGCAGTTGCTTCAGCTCGCCACAGGATAGGCGACCACCGCGCTCCGTGGGGTGGGCGAAACGGTGGAAGAGCAAAATCAAGTCCTGATGGGATGATTTATGGGGAAAATCTGCGGGAAACCATGGTTTTTCGCCATTAAAATGGTGGTGTCCTGCAAATGTTGCCTTAAAATGAGATGATGGATTCAGGATTATATATATATATATGTGTGTGTGTCAATATTGTATCACATCATATCATATAATATAATATCACATCATATCATGATGTCTGGTTGTAATATTATATAATACTATTGTTACTACTTTGGTACCACATATCAGTTATTGTAATATCTTATCGCTAGAAGAAAACTTTTTGTCATAATGCGTATTTTCCTAAATGTCACTATTACAATTTATTACCAATGATTATGGGAGCATTCCGAAATTGTTATTATAGTACTGTGATGTATGTTAAATATGATATTCCACATGTAACATGATATGATATGATATCCTCTGCCATCGTATGGTCTTTATATAACTGCATGTGTAAGCCTAAGCTTTGTTGTGTCTAATGGAAATCTATGAACATTGAAACAGATTAATCCTCGTGGTTGTTGGGAGGAGTCCATATTGCCGGTTGATGGTTACTAGGAGGAGCCAAGCAACAGACTCTAGTTGCAAATGGTCCATCCAGCTGATGGGAAAGGTAACCAACATTTTCAGACGCAGTTCTCGCTCTTTTAATTTGGTAATTCATCGAACGAAGTTGCTGGGTACAACCAACTGGGAGGATTGATCCCAGTAGATTTGAACGATTTGAGTGGCAATTTTCGCGCACTTCGTGCGCATTCAGATCAAAAATGATATAAAACGGTTGATGTGCAGTGTGCAATGATTGTCGTTGCTCCAGCTATGACAGGATTCTTTGCCCTTTCAAATGGCTGATACGTCTGTTAATTGGGACCTCCATAATTAACTAGTTTCAGTCCTGGGGCCTAGCACTGAAAACACAAATCAAAGAATCAGGTTAGAAGTTAGAAGTGCCCGCAAAGGATACCAGCAACGACAAAGGGTACACAAGTATATAACATATAACATTATAGAACTGGTAATTATGTAAGCACGTATTTGCCTCAGCTATCACTGGATTAGGGTAGTATAAACCCATTAAGGGACCTTTCCAACTATGGTTACAACGATACAGCTTTTGCTGTCCTGAAACCCATCCGATTTCATCATGATCGGCTGGAATAGTCAGTATACATTACTTGCGCATCCCATTTTTAATATACATAATTATAATATATATATATATTAATATATATATATATATATATATTGTCCCTGACTCTTCACTGATTGCATTTGCATCCCAACAAAAACAGCTGATTACAGTTTCATAGATCCCCATTTTCACCACTGGAACCCGGTTTGAGCCCGGTTTGACCTCTTCATCGGCTTTGCCCGCTGGCGCGCGTAAACGCAGATTTCTCAAGGCAGTTTTCAAGTCAGCGTCCATGGCGATAAGCCACAGAGATTTGGAGCAAACTGGCTGCCATTTGGGAAAGCAGTTCCGCTGGCTTGTACAAGCATGGTTGTAGGGGATATGTAGCAACTTATGGAAGTTCTTACCATACTCCCCCATTAATAATATTAATAGTCCTTAATGTGGGAAACCCAATAATAAAGCTTGTAATTGGGAGGGGTGCTTTATGCCACCCCTTTGCTGTGATGTTGGGGATGGTTTCATTCTTGGATTTATCACATTAAATACCCCAGAAATGGGAGCCGGAAATGAATAGATTGTAGATAAACCCCAAGGCAAGGTTGCTAGGGGGTGATTCATATTAGGGGGATTGGATTACATGGGCACATGCACACACCGTAGGATCTTTTTCACGTACCCAAAGCATCAATTTAGTGACAAGAATTGGTACTTTGCCTCCCAAAAATCATAATGACTGCTGGCTGCTGCCTATGTTTCCAAATACATTAAGGGCCAAAGTATGCATGCAGTATTACTTCGATATTCCAGCATGTGCACTCAAGTCAACAAATCAGAAGCAACTTGCCATATGCGGATTTAGGGTTCATCCATCCATTTCTACTTGGGTCTACCTGCATCTGTGCTGTCCATAAATACTACCATCTTCCTGCAACAGAGACACACCCACACACAGCACAATAATTAAACACTGTTTTTTCAATCATAAGGATAGTAATTACTTGCATGTCCAACATCTATCATGTCTGAGTTCTGGGGGGTTCTTCAAAGGGGGGACACCCAAACCAATGGTTTTTCCCTGGGTTTTCATTGATTTTCCGTTAGTTTTCCATGGGTTTCCTCGCAACTACCCCACCACATTCCATCATTTTGGGGTCAGCCCACCTTGATGATACAGTCGAGGCAGGCCATAGAGATGAACCAACAGTAGACAGTAATGAAGGTCACATCTCCTAGCGAAATGAGATGCGACATGCGGCCGTTGGCTTACCGACGTAATAAATAAGTATACAAGTAAACAAGTAAACAAGTAATCAAGTAAACAAGTAATCAAGTAATCAAGTAAACAAGTAATCAAGTAAACAAGTAAACAAGTAATCAAGTAAACAAGTAAACAAGTAAACAAATAAACGACAAAACAACACAACAACAACAACAACAACAAAAACAAAAACAACACAACAACAACAACAACAACAAAAACAAAAACAACAACAAAAACAACAACAAAAACAACAACAAAAAAAACAACAACACCACCAACAACAACAACAGCAACAACAACAACCACAGCAACAACAACAACCACAACAACCACAACAACCACAACAACCACAACAACCACAACAACCACAACAATCACAACAACAACCACGACAACCACGACAACCACAACAACCACAACAACCACAACAACCACAACAACCACAACAACCACAACAACCACAACAACCACAACCACCACAACCACCACAACCACCACAACAACCACAACAACCACAACAACCACAACCACCACAACCACCACAACCACCACAACCACCACAACCAAACAACCAAACAACCAAACAACCAAACAACCAAACAACCAAACAACCAAACAACCAAACAACCAAACAACCAAACAACCAAACAACCAAACAACCAAACAACCAAACAACCAAACAACCAAACAACCAAACAACCAAACAACCAAACAACCAAACAACCAACAACAACAACAACAACAACAACAAACAACAAACAACAAACAACAAACAACAAACAACAAACAACAGCCAACAGCCAACAGCCAACAGCCAACAGCCAACAGCCAACAACAACAACCAACAACCAACAACCAACAACCAACAACCAACAACCAACAACCAACAACCAACAACAACCAACAACAACAACAACAACAAGAAGAACAACAACAATAACAAGTTGTAGTTGTATGGGGAAAAATTGCCGAGGCAAGAATGGTATACAGCTATGTGTATGTGTATAATTATATAAATAAATATATATATATATATGTTTGTACACATACACATAAATTTATACGCAATTTGTATGCATATATATTTATGTATATATATGTGTATGTAGGTTAGTCCCCCAAAATGGCGGAGTCATGTGGGGTCTAACAAACATGGGGGGATAAGCCGTCGAGATCTGGCAAAGCCACAGAAACGACAGTGCGCAATGTGATATTCACCAACAATCATTGGGATTTCGACCAGCATAGGGATGTGATGCTCACCAACAAACATCGGAATGTTGGCCCACATTGTTACCCAACATGAGGACCTGGCCAAATGGGTAGTTGGAAGATTACGTTTAATAAGACCTTGGCTATTCTCAGGGTCCATATCAAATTAGTTGGGGTCATAGAAATTAGTTGGGGTCATAGTAAGTACCTGGGGGTGCTTCATATCATGTCATATTCATATTCCATATACATATTAAGTAATATTAGTAGTATTTGTGATACCCTCTGGTAATTTAACATAGCTATGGAAAAATCACCATTTTTCATGGGAAAATCGACTATAAATGGCCATTTTCAATAGCTATGTTAGTTTACCAGATGGTATCCTGGTATCCATATTCCAAGCCACCAGAACTGGCGGAATATCTCCAGATATCTCCAGGTATGGCTGGGGGATGCAGCCACCATGACCACCAAGGCTCGAATCGACATCTTGGAGTCCGGCACTGATGAGGAGGGTGCCCTCGGGGAAGCTGGGGTGGGGGACCTGGAAAACTCTGCGTCTGTTGGGATAAATATGGATATAATACACACACATATATATATATATATACATACATATATAATATTATAAATAAAACTAAAGCCACCATTTGTAGACAATGTTCCTTTTATTCTCCCATCATTTCTTCAGTATCTATATTTGTTTGCTGGAGGGTCATA